>VDFB02362613.1:0-164214 GCA_007258455.2 Sequoia sempervirens | reverse complement strand
TATGGAATAACGGAAATCAGAGATGAAAGCGTGTTTAGGACAGATGGGGAGTGTCTCAAGATAGATGAATGGCTCTCGAAACAAGCAAAAGACTATTCAGGACAAATGACCCTTAGAACAAAGGGATGGGGGCTCGGAACAGACGTTCAGATGTTCATTTTGGATGCTAAATGATCTTTTCAGTGTTCCAAAACAGAGGGACAATGAATGCCAAATGATGGTATAGGATGGTCAAAGGGACAAGTCCGCCACTGCGAAAGGACAGGTTCGCCCCTGTATTGGGACAGATCCGCCACTAAACTAGGACCAATCCGCCACAGCACTAGGACCGGTTTGGCATTGCAGAAAGACCGGTTTGGCACTGCACTAGGACCGGTTTGGCACTGCAGAAGGACCGGTTTGGCACTGCAGAAGGACCGGTTTGGCACTGCACTAGGACCAGTTTGGCACTGCACTAGGACCGGTTTGGCACTGCAGAAGGACCGGTTTGGCACTACAGAAGGACCGATTTGGCACTGCACTAGGACCAGTTTGGCACTGCAGAAGGACCAGTTTGGCACTACACTAGGACCAGTTTGGCACTACACTAGGACCGGTTTGGCACTGCAGAAGGACCGGTTTGCCAAAGGATGAATTTAAGCTTGATGTTTTTGATGGATAGCAAAGGCAAAGGACCCAAATTATAGCAATCATAAAAAGACTTGGACAAACTGATAACCACTGGTTTTTGCACAAGAAAGACAATTCAAGTAGCACAACCCTAAGATTAGTAGAAACGGGTATGGTCAACAAAGTCTTCTACTCTAAGATGCACATGGTTTCTAAGGAGTCCTCGATATACACCCGGTATGTGAGGCCCAAACCGTGAACACCAACCTGTTACAAGCGTGAGTCGGGAACCTTAGCGAGATACTAGAGGCTCGGACCAACTCTTCACGTCATCCCGACGCTTCACCAATTACAACGTGGTTGGATTGGGGTACAGCTTTCGCTCTCCCCCCTTTATATACCCCACCGGTATGCATGGTTGGAATCGTCCCTTGGGGTGATGAAGTCCCCAAGCAGGTCTTGCTAAGAAAGTGAAAAATAGGTGACTCGAAAGGACTTGGAAAGCTACGATTTCTCGTCACCCAGGATCGCCAAATGGCTCAAGGGGATTGGATACGTCAAATAGCCTTCCCAAACACGCCAAGCAAGGTTTATTGACACCCCTTTAATTAAACTATGTTCCTATTTTACCAAAAGACAATTCAGAAAAACTTGAAATTTTTACCTTCTGGAGGACAGGTCCGCCACTGGTGAAGGACAACCACCACTCCGCCGTGACCAACTGGCCACTGGCCAGACTAATCCACCACTCGCCGACAGTCCGGGCCTAATAATGATGTGTCCGCCTAACGAAGACAACCACATCATAGGCTCCAAATTCACCATCCGAGATCCACCACTCATAGGGCCCAAATTACCACTGACAGATCCACACCCCTGCTAGGGCCTGGGCCTCACACTGACAGATCCGCTTTATCATAGGGGCCCAAATCACAATTCCCCGCAACCGGACCTTGAAAATGCAAAAAATAGCAAACGGAAGAAAAATAGGACCCATTTGTGGGTCCCACTCCAAGTACGCTGTAAATGTGATAGGTTGAAATGGAGTGTTAGAAATCAAGCAACAAGTTAAAAGAGTGCAAATAAACAACTTGAACAACCTACACTTCAAGATTAGCCTAAGTTAGAAACAAAACAAGACAAAGCCACAAAATGGAACTTTATACCTTGCGTTGAGTCGATCCTTTGGTTGGCCCTTCGATCTTTGACGTGTATGCTCCTTGGATGGCAAGATGCAAGCTAGATGAGGATGTGAAGATGGATGCAAGTGGATGAAAATGTGAAAATGGCTAAGTAGAGGTTGAGAAACAAAACTGCAAGAGTTTGGCTAGCACAAATGATCTCCCCAAAATGAGAGAAAAGAGGGGTATTTATAAGATTTGGAAAACTTGGGGAAATGGATAATAAGATTGATCCACTAAATATCAAGATGTAGGGCTAAGGTGAGTTGAGAACTCCGCCAAGCCCTCACATCATGACATGTGGCATGTGGGATAGCCTAAAAGGCATGGACATGAGGTGGAAGGAGAAGGACATGACATGAGAGGGGTACAAGTACTTGGGATTGGACAAGATCTCCCTACAAGGAGGTCCTTGTCCCCATGTGTAGAGGATTACGTGAGGAATTAAAATTCCTCAAATATTCTCATGGGGATGAGAGAAAGAATAAAGAATGAATAGAGGACATGTGGGGAGAAGTGAAGGAATTAAAAATTCCTTTTAGGTGCCTGGGGGGATTAAAAGGTGAATTAAAAATTCACATGGGGAAGGGGGATGCCTTGTCCAAAAGGAGAAAGCCTTTAATAAGGTTGACTCAAGGACATATGCCATAAATAGGATGAGAATTAGGTTAGGCTAATCAAATGATTAAGGTTGTGCAAGTACCTAGTTAGATGGACTAATGACTCATTAGAAGCAAGTGGGAAATTATGGAGGATGACCTTAATGATGATTACAGTACATGCTAACCCTCAAGCACTAGGAAGAAGATGAAGTAATTAAAATGGATTAGGGACCAACTTGCAAAAGTTGGAGGATGTGACCATGAGAGAGAAAAGATAAATTAAAAATGAATTTTTAATTTAAAAGAGGAATATGTCTAAATTAAATAAAAGGGCATATTTATTTAATTTAGAGGAGGAAGAGGGGCAAAGTATTAAATTGAATACTTTATGACCTTTGTGCAAGATGCAAGGTATTAATTAAACAATTGGCTTAATTAATATTGACGGAGGGGATGAGCAACTGGATGAATAAGGAGACACGTTTGATCATATGGAAGTGATCAAAATTGTACGTCTACACTCAGCAGTTGAGCCTACGTTGTTCTTCCAAAGGCTTTGCAAAGATGTCATCACATTTTAGGGGGCTCTTGTCCTAATCGGTTTTTCCTTCTCTACCCTTAATATTGTATTTATACTTGCACTGACGCCTTGTTGCTCGGACCCATTCATGCTTTCTTGCATTCATCTTAGTTTTAGGTGCATGCTTTATTTTGCTTCTCCCAAAGTTGCACTTATGGGGGGGTGTTGGTGTAATTAATTATTAATTACACTTTGCATAAGTTTACTTAGGCAATATTTAATTCCTAAGTTTTAGGTTTTATCTTTATCTTATCGAGCTATCTTGTTGCTCAAGATAAGATTAGGTTTGCATCTTTTCTTTTATAAAGCAAATCATATCTTGTAATTAATTGAATTCTCGAATAATTAATGTTGCACATCTTTCTTGCAACCTCTCTTGCTTTTTTGATTTTCTCTTCTGTGGAAGGCTTTTCTGGCTTGCAAATCTGATCATGGGTTTGGTGTAATTAATTATTAATTACACTTTGCATAAGTTTACTTAGGCAATATTTAATTCCTAAGTTTTAGGATCTTATCTTTATCTTATCGAGCTATCTTGTTGCTCAAGATAAGATTAGGTTTGCATCTTTGCTTTTATAAAGCAAATCATATCTTGTAATTAATTGAATTCTCAAATAATTAATGTTGCACATCTTTCTTGCAACCTCTCTTGCTTTTTTGATTTTCTCTTCTATGGAAGGCTTTTCTGGCTTGCAAATCTGATCATGGGTTTGTAACAGACCAGGATGCTGAGGTGGAAGTGGTGGAGCAAACGGAATATTTTGCGGCATGCCATAGGCATAGGGGTCATGAGGATTAGGTGGTTCCATGGAGGCTATGGATGGGAGGCGAGGATAACTGGAAACTTAGTGTATCATAGCATTTTTGAACTCAGGATGATACCAATTCTCTATAGGTGCACCTTCAGGGACATACGAATTTCCTGGAACATTTCGTGAGGTTTGCGGATCTTAAGATGCAGGAAGAGACTAGGTGTCGGTATACTGTGATATATCAAAATTAGGTGGTGGTTTGACTCCCTTCATGATCAGAGTAGCGAGAATCTTATCCCCACGCTCGTTGAGGAGGCGATCTATCATCTGAACATTAGCGTGATTGCTTAGATATTCGTCAACAATGACTTCAGGTTGATTGACCATGTTTTCATCTCTAGGCGGTGAGGTGTTTTGAACGTCAGTATTGGACTGTGATGAAGCACCATTATTGGGATCTTGTGGGATGTTTGCACCGTTATTGGGATCTTGAGGGATATTCAGCTGGGAACCTTGGGCTTGTTGTTCAGCCATTTGTTTCTTGGCTTACAATTGAGTCTGAACAGGCATGAAAGTGCAAGACTACTAGGCGAGCTAAGATGTGGTTAAACTCTAAGATGCAATGTAGAGATGACCTAAATGATGATTGAAGGATTCATTAGATTGTATAATGGATCAATTTATTAGATGATTGGATAAGTATAAGATTGGATTAGATTGATAGGTTGGATGATTGGATAAGATTGATTGATGAAATGATTAGTAAGATTGGATGATGGATGAGATAAGATGATAGAAGGGATTCTAAACCAAGTTCAAAAATTAGCCTAGGTGACTTAAAGTGTTGATTGATCATATTAAGGATAGATAGATGATTGTAGCACCGAATCCAACTTGAGATGGAAGTGGATTAATTGGGTCGAATGATGATGACTAACTTAGGATGGATGATAATCCTAAGCAAAGTTTGTAGGATGATGATCGATTTCAGACACCTAGATCAATTTGGATAATAACTTCAAACAAATCTCAGAGGATTTGGATTGAGAAAACGATGAGGGATATGTAACCTAGAGATGTTTTATGATGTACCTATATGATTTAGATAATGAACAGATGACCTTTGAAGAATACAGATGCAAGTTACGGGTGAACAAAAGATGTTGAATGGCTGGATAAAGATCAAACTCGCCTCACCAAGGTCAGGGTCACCCAACTAGAGGTCAAGGTCATCCAACTAGAGGTCAGGGTCGCCCAACTTAAGGTCAAGGTTGCCCAACTGGAGGTCAAGGTCACCTAATTGGAGGTCAGGGTTGCCCAACTTAAGGTCAAGGTCACCCAATTGGAGGTCAAGGTCGCCCAACTCAAGGTCAAGGTCGCCCAACTGGAGGTCAAGGTCACCCAACTTGAGGTCAAGGTCACCCAACTAGAAGTCAAGGCTGCCCAAGTCAAGGTCAAGGTCGCCTAGCTAGAGGTCAAGGTTGCCCAACTTGAAGTAAAGGTCACCCAACTAGAGGTCAAGGCCGCCCAAGTTAGGGTCAAGGTCGGCCAAGTTAGGGTCAGGGTCGCCCAACTCAACTTTCAGACTTGTCTAAATCGGAAAAGGGGTCAAACGAAATATCGAAACGGGTGAACGGACTATCGGACCGGGTAGATGGACTATCGGAACGGGCCAACGGATGCTCAGAATGGGAAAACGAACGCTCAGATGCTCGAAATGGGGAAACGAATGGTCAGAGCGGGGAAAAAAATGCTCGAAGCAGGCAAACAGACACTCAGAACAGGCAAACGGATGCTTAGAACGGGGAACAAATACTAGAAACGGGCAAATGAACACTCAGAATGGGCCAACGGAAGCTCAGAACGGGCTAACGGATGCTTGGAACGAGGAAACAGATGCTCAGAGTGGGCGAACAGACAATCAGAATGGGCAAACGGATGCTTAGAACGGGGAACATACACTCGGAATGGGAAAACAAATGCTTAGAATAGGGAATGGATACTTAGGACGGGCAAACAAATGCTCGAAACAAGGAAATAGATGCTCGAAACGAGCAAATGGATGCTCGAAATGGGGAAACGAATGCTCAAAACGGGAAAATGGACTGACAAATTGACTGAATGGAAGGTGGGATTGACTATTCCGAACATAAAATCACCCAACTATGAGGCAAGATCGCCCAAGTCAAGGCAGGGTCTCCCCTTTTGATGAAACAGATGAATTTGATGGGTTGTTTGATTGACAGTGACTCAAGCAGAGGGTAGAATCACCCCTGTTCAGGGTAAGGTCGCCCCTGCTAAGGGCAAGGTCACCCCTGTTCAGGGAAAGGTTGCCTATTCAGTGAAAGATGGAAATTTTTGAAAGAAACAGGCTGGGAAATGACTAAGACAGAAGGCAAGGTTTCCCCTGTTGAGGGCAAGGTCACCCCTGTTAAGGGTAAGCCCCTGTTCAAGGCAAGATCACCTCTGTCAACAGACCTAAACTTAACTTGGGTAAAAATGGCGATGGAAAAGGACCAAAAACATAGCAAACAGCAAGTAGAAGGTACGGCTAACTTGACTAAATAGAAATTCACTAGTTTTGTACAGAAAAAGACAATTCAACAAGCACAATCCTAAGATTTAGTGAAAAGGGTATGGCCAACACAGTCCTCTAACTAGGCTAAACAAGACAAACTAGGGATTCCTTGATATACGCATGGTACTTGAGGCACAACCGTGAACACCATCCCATCTACAAGCTTGAGTCGAGAACCCTAGCGAGGTACTGGAGGCTCAGACCAACTCTTCACATCTTATCTAGGTATCACTCTAACTTCGATAATCTTCCAGACACAGCGTGACTAGATTGGGGTACAGTTTTGGCTCTCTCCCCTTTATATACCCTGCTAGTACACGTGGTTGGGATCATCCCTTGGGGTGATGAAATTCCCAAGTAGGTCCCGCGAAGTGCAAGGGGAAAGCTTGAACGATGTAGTGCCCCTTGGATAACAAAAATGACTAAGTAAGCTACGATTTATCTTCACCCAAGATCGCCAAATGGCACAAGGGGATTGGATATGTCAATAGCTTATTTTACAAACAAAGCACACAATATATTGACTCCCCCTACTTAAAACTATGTGCCTAGCTAGTATGAAAACAAAAAGCAAACAAACTAACTAATAAACTTTGCCCGTTCATCCTGCAGCAAATACGTTAGAAATTTTTGATCTCTGGTCTTCAACAAGTGTGAAACAACTACACAAATGTTAGTAAAAACTAGCACAATCAAAACAACAAAAAACAGACTCTGGAAATGATTTTTTAATCACTGTTTTTACCTCACAGATGCCTCTATTTAGGTTGGAATCACCCCTGTTAGGGAAGGATTACCCCTATTCTAGGTAGGGTTGCCCCTGTTCAGGGCAGGGCCATCTCTGTTTAGGAAATAGGGAACAATTTTTCTCCTATTTCTCATATGGGTGATCCTGCAAGGGTAGAATCACCTCTGTTCAGGTTGGGATCGCCTGTCTTTGGGTGAGGTTGCCCCTATTAAGGGCAAGGTCTCCCCTGTCTGTTGCGGAGTCACCTCTATGTAACCTAAACCTACAAAATATCAAACAACAACAAACATGAAAGCAAAAGACTGATTTGTGGGTCCCACCGGGCATGCCAGAAATGTAATGCAACATTATTTTTACTATCCTAAATGATGCAAAATAGAAAGAAATGCAAGGGGAAAACCAACACAACAATACCTCAAGTTTAGCTTAAGTTGACTTGAACAAAATAAAGATAAAAACTATATTATACCTTGTTCAAGTGATCTCCTTGGTTGGCCCTTTGATGTAGCTTGAATGTGTACTCCTTCATAGAATATACGATGAAAACAAGTGCAAAATGGTGAGAATGCAATGAGGATTCAAATGATGAAGTTGGGTATTTTGGTGAGTGTATGAAATGGATGCAATATGAGCTTCAAGAGTGCAATAATGGTGAATGTAAGAGCTTGAATGAGAGTATGTTGATTGCTTGTGAGTTGTGAGAGCTTGAATTGAAATTGTGAATGTATGAATGAATGAATGTGAGACCAAATCTTCCATTTTAAGGGAAGAGTCTCTAGGGAATTGAACGGTCAAGATTTTGCCAACATGGGCAAGATGAAAGGTTGTGGTGAGTTGAGGACTCACAAGCCTTCACATCTTGCCATGTGGAAGATGAGATGTCAAGAGGACATGTGAGGTGAAGGTACTTACAAGTACCTTGGGATTAGGGGAAGATCTCCTTAAAAAGGAAGTTCTTGTCCCCATATGAGGGTGATGGTGACAAGTGAGGAATTTTAGAAAGTCATCTCTTATCATCATGGGGATGAGAGAAGTTGTTGGGGAAATAAATGTGAATTTTAAATTCACATGATTGGAAAGGAGAAATGGTTGGGAGAATAAATGTGAATTTTAAATTTACATGATGAGAAGTACCTTGTGGATAATACAAGGTCCTTATAAAGGAAGCCCTTGTCCCATATGACTGATGTGACAAGTGAGAGAATTTAGAATTTCCCAACAACTTGCATGGGGAAGAGAAATGCATTGAATGAATAAATGTGAATTTTAAATTCACATGGGGAAGAGGTCAAAGCTCAAAAAGGAAAGCACTTATGAAAGGTTGATTTGGAGGACATGCCAAAGATGGCATGTGATTAGATTAAGGTTGTGCAAATAGGTGATTAAGAAAGATTAATGAAGGATTAGAGACAAGTGGCCAAATATGGAGGATGTAACATTAATCCTGATTAAGGGTGTGCACATCCTAATCATGGATTAATTAAGCTAATCAAGATTATCAGGGGATTATGGAGGATGTTACATGTGAGGAATTAAATAAATGTCTTATTTATTTAATTCTTTAAGGAAAAGGGTGATAAAGGGTACGGTATTTAATTATTTAATAGATACTTTAGGGATTTAGAGGACTTTAGGGGTATTAATTAAATAATAACTTAATATTACTTAATTAATGCAAGTAAGAGGATATTTAGACGAAAAGGGATAAATTTAGACAAATGTAAGTGTCCAAATTTAGGTGTCTACAGTATGCATGTATGTATGTATGTATGTATGTATGTATGTATGTATGTATGCTTAGATGTATGTACCTATGTATGAATTTATACTTGTATGTATATATTCATGTCTATATGTATGTATGTATGTATGTATGTATGTATGTATGTATGTATGTATGTATGTTTGTATGTATGCATGTATGTATGTATGCTTGAATGTATGTATGCTTGTATGTATGTATGTATGTGTTTATTCTTGTATGTATGTATGTATGTATGTATGTATGTATGTAAGGGTTTTGGGTTTAAGGTGCATGAGGGTGAGGGTATAGGGTATAGGGATGAGGGTTAAGGTTGTAGGGTTTAGAGATAGGGTTTAGGGTTGAGGGTTAAAGGATAGGGTTTAGGGTTGAGGAATAAGGGATTAGGGTTTAAGGGTTGAGGGTTTAAGGGTTAAGGGTTTATTTTTTAAGGGTTGAGGGTATAGGATAGAGAGGGTGTGGGAGATATAGATGTAGGGAGAGACCTAAGAGAGAGAGAGAGGGAGTTATCTAGTTAGCATGGGAGGCAGAGATATGAGAGAGAGGGAGTTATCTAGTTAGCATGGGAGGCAGAGATATGAGAGAGAGTGAGTTATCTAGTTAGGTTGGGAGGGATATACCTAAGAGAGAGAGGGAGGGAGTTATCTCGTTAGGCTAGGAGGGAGAGACCTGAGAGAGAGAAGGGGGTTGGAGGGATAGATGGAGAGAAGGATGGACAGACAAAGAGAAAGAAAGAGGGAGGGAGAGAACTAAGAGAGAGGGGGGGAGTTGGAGGGATAGATTGAGGGAGAGACTTGAGAGAGAGAGAGAGAGAGGGATGGAGGTATGGAGGGACAAACAAAGGGGGGTAGAGAGAGGGGGGGAGAGAGAGGGAGTGAGAGAGAGAGGAGTGGGAGGGATAGAGGGAGGGAGAGACCTAAGAGAGAGGGGGTAGGAGGGATAAAGGGAGGGAGAGACCTAAGAGAGAGGGGGTTGGAAGGATAGAGGGAGGGAAGGATGGATAGAGAGAGAGGGAGGGATGGGTAGAGGGAAGGAGGGGGGAGGGAGAGACATGAGAGAGAGAGAGAGAGGGGGGGAGGGAAGTAGGGATAGAGAGAGAAGAATAGAGGGACTGGGGGAGGCATGGACAGAGAGAGAGAGAGAGGGATGGAGGGAGGGAGAGACCTAAGAGAGAGGGGGTGGTATAGATAGAGGGAGGTAGAGACTTGAGAGAGAGATGGAGGGATGGAGGGATAGAGGGAGGGACAGAGTGATAGAGAGAGACCCCAAGAGAGAGGGAAAGTATTCTAGTTAGTGGTGGGAGGGAGCGAATGGAGGGGGTTGGAGGGATAGAGGAGGGGAGAACTTAATAGAGAGAGAGAGGGATGGAAGGAGGGATAAAAGATAGGGGACAAAGTGGAGGGATGGATGAACAAAGAGAGTGGAGGGATGGGAGGGGAGAGACGCAAGAGAGAGAGGGGAAGGAGAGGAGGAGAGAGTGGGATGAAGGGACCAAGGAGGAGGAGGAGACGGATGAGAGAGAGAGAGGATGGATGGATAGAGAAGGAGAGAACCTGAGAGAATCCCATACTTGATGCATGCACAAGCCCAGGACATATCTTAATGCACATATGCATGTCCCAGGCTTAAACGTATATGCATGTGCATGTATCCATGTGATTTATCCATGCACATGCATGCATGCATAACCGGATATACGTAACCCACGACTTATGAATCCCATTTATGCATGCACGTATGCATGCATGTCTGCATGCATGTCTCCAGAATGTGATGCATTCCCATATGCATGCATAATGACACACTGGGTCCCACATGGGTGAGGGACGAGGGCTGAGGCTCCATGGCCATGATCAAAGGACATGGCCGAGGCCCCATGGATCAGGCCCCATGGCTTCCCATGGCCAAGTGCCTAGGTCTCCATGGCCATGGCCCATGGATCAGGCCATATGGCCAGGCCAAGAGATCAGGGCCCAGAGCACAGGCTGAGGAGCTAGGGCCGAGGCCTTAACGTATAGGATAGAGGGGCAAGATCTGAGCTGAGTGGCCTAAAGGCTGAGAGCCGGAAGGATCAGGGCTGAGGGTCTAGAGATAGGGACTAGGGCCGGCTGTCAGATGGCCTAGGGATCAGGGTCCAAGGCCGAGTGGATCAGGGTCGAGGGCTGACGGACGGCCTGGAGGGCTTATGATTAGGGTTCAAGGGTTGAGGGTTTAAGGGATTAGGGATTAAGGGTTGAGGGTTGAGGGTTTAAGGGTTCAGAGTTTAAGGATTAAGGGTTTAGGTTTTAAGGGTTAATGGTTTAAGGGATTAGGGTATAAGGGATGAGGGTATAAGGGTTGAGGATTTAAGGGTTGAGGGTTAAGAGATTAGGATTTTATGGTATAGGGTTGAGGTTCAAGGGATTACAGGTTTAAGGGTTGAGGGTTGATGGATTTAGGGTTTAATGTATATGGTTGAGGGATTAGTGTTGAGGTTCAATGTATAGGGTAGAGGGTTTAAGGGATTATGGATTAAGGGTTGAGGGATTAACCTCTAAGGGTATGGGGTTGAGGGTATAATGTATAGGGTAGATGGTTTAAGGGTTGAGGTTTGAGTGATTAAGAATTTAAGGGTTGATGGTTCATGGATTAATGGTTTAACCTATATAGGGTTGAGGGATTACGGTTGAGGGTTTAATTTATAGGATAGAGGGTTTAGGATAGGATAGAAGAAAACAAGGAGTGATTGAGGGACATAGAGAGGTGAGAGGTAGAGAGGAAGTGAAATAACTAGAGAGCCCTGAGAGATATAGAGGTGAGAGACCTACAACCTAGGGAGATAGGGGTGAGAGACATAGGGAGAGATAGGGTGAGAGAGAAAGACGAGGGAGAGGGTGAGTAATGAGACAAGAAGTTCGAGACCTAGATGGCTAAGGAGGGATGGAGATTCAGACAAGGAGTGATTGAGAGACCTAGAGAGGGGAGAGATAGAGAGGAAGGGAAATAACTAGAGATCCCACAAAAATATAGAGGTGAGAGACCTAAAGCCTAGGGAGAGAGGTGGAGAAAGATGGAAATATCTAAAGAGCCCTAAGAGATATAAAAGTGAGAGGCCTACAACCTAGGGAGAGAGTGGTGAGAGAGATAAGGTAGAGATGGGGGTGAGGCAGATAGGGGAGGAGAGGAGTGGATAAGGGTTGAGGGTTTAAGACTTTAGGGTTTAAGGGTCAAGGGTTTAGGGTTTAAGGGTTGAGGTATTAAGGGTTTAAGGGTTGAGGGATTAGGTTTGAGGGTTGAGGGATTAGGGTTTAAGGTATAGTTTCGAGGGTTGATGGTTTAGGGATAGGGTTTAGGATTTAAGGTTTAAGGGTTGAGGGTTGAAGATTTAGGAATAGAGTTTAGGGTTTAGTTTTAAGGGATTAGGATTTAAGGTATAGTGTCAAGGGTTGAGGGTTTAGGGATAGGGTTTAGGATTTGAGGTTTGAGGCTTTAGGGATAGGGTTTAGGGTTTAGGGTTAAGTGAGAGACCTAGATGGCTAATGAGGAATGGAGAGATAGACAAGGAGTGACTGAGAGACCTAGAGAGGGGAGAGGTAGAGAGGTTAGGGGGAGATAGAGGTGATAGATAGAGAGGTGAGGGGAGAGATAGAATAAAATGAGAGAGTGAAGTTGACAACATGAGGGAAAGATGGGTAAGGAGGAGGGAGAGAGGTGGAGAGGAAGGGAAATATCTAGAGATCCCTAAGAAATATACAAGTGAGAGACCTATAGCCTAGGGAGAGAGGGGTGAGAGAGATAGAGGAGAGATGGGGGTGAGGCAGATAGGGGAGGAGAGGGGTGGATAAGGGTTGAGGGTTTAAGGCTTTAGGGTTTAAGGGTCAAGGGTTTAGGGTTTAAGGGTTGAGGTATTAAGGGTTTAAGGGTTTAAGGGTTTAAGGGTTGAGGGATTAGGGTTTAAGGTTAAGGGATTAGGGTTTAAGGTATAGTGTCGAGGGTTGAGGTTTAGGGATCTAGGGTTTAGGATTTAAGGTTTAAGGGTTGAGGGTTGAGGCTTTAGGGATAGGTTTTAGGGTCTAGGTTTAATAGATTATGGTTTAAGGTATAGTGTCAAGGTTGAGGGTTTAGGAATAGGGTTTAGGATTTAAGGTTTAAGGGTTGAGGGTTTAGGGTTTAGGGTTTAGGGTTAAGTGAGAGACCTAGATGGCTAAGGAGGGATGGAGAGGAAGATAATGAGTGACTAAGAGACCTAGAGAGGGGAGAGGTAGAGAGGTGAGGGGGAGAAATAAGTGAGAGATAGAGAGGTGAGGGGAGAGATAAAATAAAATAAGAGAGTGAAGTTGACAACATGAGGGAAATATGGGTAAGGAGGAGGGAGAGAGGTGGAGAGGAAGGGAAATAACTAGAGATCCATTTGAGAGATATAGAGGTGAGAGACCTATTACCTAGGGAGAGAGGGGTGAAATACATAGGGAGAAAGATAGGTGTGAGAGATAAAGGGGGGGAGGAGTGGGTAATGAGACAATGAGATAGGAAACCTTTAGGAAATCAACTTTTTCATAATGTGAGCACATTTTGGATTACTCTAAAAATGGTAAAATAGCCAAGACACCTGTGATCCAGGCCCACATGCTCTGTTATTCTCCTAGTTATGCACATGTTCTGACAAAAAAAAAATTGATGTTGTTGGGAAGTGCATATGCAAATTTTACACATTCTACCACCTTTGCATGAACTTTCCACCACCTTTTTCTAGTTTTCCAACTTAGGAAGGAGGAAATAACATAGTTTTCACATCAAATTTGATATATCAATTCAAGTTTCAATTTTTTCAGTGTTGCAATGTTAATTTTGATTGAATTGTAGGAATTTAACTTCATACATTGGTTAATTGTATTGTTGTTAGTAATTCTATTTGAGTGATATACAATTGAACGTTGAAAAGGAAGCAAGTTTGTGAAAAACTCAAATTATTGAGGAGTTTGATGCAAGAAGAAAAAAAGACTAAATAATTTGGTAGTCTCTCCATTCGAATCTCCATTTTTTAGGTGTGTCAAGTCTTTACACATGTTCTTTACATTTTCCCTAATTCTATTGTGTTTCCTTATCATCCCTTATCATACATGCTTAATAAAATGCTTTGATTTTTTTATTATGTATATTCCATGTTCATCATTGTTTGTTTCTCATTATAACCTTAGCCCCTCTTGGCACACTTTAAACTACACAATTCTTTACACTTGCCAATCACATTTGCTTGGAAGTTTCAAAAGATTTTTCAACAAATCCACTTTGTGCAAATATTGTAATCACTGTGTTCCATGAGACCACATCTCTTTGAGTCATTTTGCTAAACAATTTGCCTACCTTGTGTATTCTTCCACATTTTGTATACACATTTACAAGAGTAGTTATAACTATGTAATATAATACATCATTTCTCAATCCTTTTTTATGGATGTGCATACCCCTTTCCAAAGCTTCCATTTTGGTATTGGCATGGAGGATGTTGGAAAATACTTTGGAATTTGGTTTTACACCTAGAAATTACATTTGCGTGAAATTTTCTAAAGCCTTTTCAACAAATCCATTTTGTGCATATCTTGCAATCATTGTAGTCCATGAGGACATATCTCATTGAAGCATTTTGTCAAATAGTTCATGTGCCTTGTCTATGTATCCATATTTTGCATGTGTCTACTAAGGCAATTGCAATTGTAACACTCATGAAAATCCCCTATTTTATGTTTTATAGATGTCATGCCCCATTCCAAGGTCCCCTTGCTGCTATGGCTAAAAGCCTAAAACATTTTTTCAAACAAACTATGGATGCATGGAAAAAATATATCAAAGAATAATAGTAAGCAAAATCATAGACAAGGTAGTGAGCTATTTGAAAAAATGCCATGAGACCACATTTCTTTGAGACAATTTTTCAAACAGCTCATTACCTTGTCTATGCATCCACATTTTGCATGTGTTTACTAAGGCAATTGCAACCATAACACTCATGAAAATCCCCCCTTTTATGTTTTGATAGATGTCATACCCCATTTCAAGGTCCCCTTGCTGCTATGGCTAAAAGCCTAAAACATGTGCTTTTGAACAAACTATGGATGCATGGAAAAAATGTATCAAAGCATAATAGTAAGCAAAAGCATAGAAAAGGTAGTGAGTTGTTTGAAAAAATTCCTCAAAGAAATGTGGTCTCATGGTGATGGACATCACCATGAGACCACATTTCTTTGAGGCATTTTTTCAAATAGGTAATAGCAGTAGAGATGAGGAAAAATATGTGGATGGTCAAATTGTAGATGCAAAAGCAATAGTTGGAAGTGTTGAAATTGAAGCAAAACAATTGAAGACTAAAATTAACCACTTAGAAAATGAATTAAAAATAAGAATAATATTTTATCGTCAATGAAAATTAGGTTAGTATGCTCTAAAAAAACTTGAAAAAGAAGCAGACCAAAATAAATGAGATAGATAATGTATTCAATGAAGAGTTTCTTCCTAATCTTGAGAAGTTAAGAAAGGTGCATGTGTAGATTCTTCTTTGTTAATTGTGCGACCAAACTGATAGTTTCAATGCATCCGAATGGGTACACTTAGGCTAAGAATGGTCCTATTATGCCTTGCATAACCACCCCCATTTTGATTTGGAACAAAATGGGTCCCCCCTTCTCTTTTTGGTTCTTTGCTTTTTGTTATTTTCTTTTCTTTTGGAATTCTTTTGCTTTCCTCCTAATTTTGACTTTTGGTCTGTCTAATTTAATTTTGGTTCTACCTCAGTTGGAATTCGGGTTTTCTCCTGAGTTCAGGATTTTCCACCCAATCTGGATTTTCCTGGATCTCACTCGAACTCCGGCTAAGTGTTTGTTGTTCGGGGATTTTTGGTCTTCGCGGAATTCTGCATGGACCGGATTTTCGTGGATGTCCTTCTCTCCTGGATTTTCTCGAAATCCATTGTTCCTTGTTTGTCTTTAGGATTTTCCTCCTGGTCTAGATTTTCGTGGATTTCCTCCCCGTCCAGATTTTTTGCGATTTTCTGTCTCCTCTGGATTTTCCTGAAATCCATCGTCCCCTGTTCTTTCCAGGTTTGCTAGGATGTCACCTTCTTCGGGGAAATCCATCCTGTGCAGATTTCCCCTGAATCTGAAGAAATGTGAAGAAATATGGAGTAGTAAGGCTAGTTGATAAATGATGATGCATTTTATGAATAATTGATGCTATTTTGAGATCTCACATGTTGTTCCTTGTTTGATAATGATCAGATTAATTTTCTAATGGGTGTTTTCATGTTTATTCCACTAGAATCTGCCTGACTTGGAATTCTCTGAAATTCCTCCCTGGTTTGGATTTCGCGGGTCGACCTGAAACCCAAACTTGTTGGTATGATCATTTTTTTTGAGAATTTAACTGCACCTTACTAACATGGGATTCATTTCAATGACAATTTTTTATTATTTAACTTCTATCTATATGATCTTTACTGTGGTTTTCTTTGTTGAGTGCAGGATTAAATCATGCCAGGACGATATTTGCCAAGGGAGCTCAGTTGAAGGGAATTCTTCTGTCTAGTTGGTCATGAAAATCAACTAAGGTAAAAGTTGGCAAGACTTTTCTAAACTCTTACTGACTGGTGGTTTGGCTCTAACTGTTTGAAATCCCAAGAAATCATAATACTCCCCATGGTACATCTTATCGGCATAAGATTATCACGGTCTCCCTGACTCATGGTTCGTTTAGTTCAAATCTACGTTTATGTTTCCTATCGGCAAGACCCCAAAGATGTCACAGCGATCAAGAATCATATGCAGAATCTGTTGGCAAGACAGGGGTCATCGTCCTGGCGACATGAATTTCCTATTGGAATGAGGGGTTTCCTTCAGAGAAAAGTCTCGGCGAGATCTTTGGGTCTCACCGACGGGCGACAAAAGGCATACATTGTCGACACAATGTTCTCTCTTCACCGAGATGTCTCAGCGAATCCCTAAAGTCTCACCGACTAGTGCAAACAAGCATACACTTCGGCAAGAGTCACCCTCTTCGGTATATGGTCTTACCGAATCCCTAAAGTCTTGCCGACAGGGTACAGAAGGGTTTCCCCAAAATAAAAGTTCAGAAAAAGGTTGTGTCGTCGACAGAAAGTCTCGCTAAAATGCTAAAGTCTTGGTGACATGGAAGTGGTATCACCAGGAGTCTCACAGACAGGGAAGGGTCCCACCAAAGGTCTAAGGTGAGCAATAATTGTTGCCTTCAGCAGGAGGTCTAGCCAAAACAATAAAGTCTCACTGAAGGGTTAGCCTTCGAGAGAACATGAAGGGATCAAGGAAAGGTCTCGCCAATCGAAGGAAGTCTCAGCGAAATGAAGAGGCATCGGCGTAGCAGTTAGAGCTCGCTAAGAAGTCTCGGTCACCTCGAAGTGTCTTGCCGACGGAATCAAGCGAGCTCGGGGAAGAAAAATATCGGCAAGAGTCCCCGACCTGGTTGGGTATCCCCTAAAGAAAAAAAGTCTCGCCGAGATGTCTTGGCGAGAGGAGCTCGTCTCTCTGAAATGAAGAGGATCATTGAAAAGCCTAGGGTTCGGTGTAATCTCTCGCCGACTCGGAATGGTCACACCAAAGCAAAAGGGACCCCACTGGAAGAAATGAAGGTCTTGGCAAGAAGAAAGGAGTTCGGGGTAAGGTCTCCCTGAAACATTATGGTCTCCTTGACATCAGAGAGGAGCTCGCCCAAGGAGTCTGGCATCGCCGTGACTCTTGCCGACAGAATAAGTTCGAGGAGAAAACAAAAGCTCGCCATAAGGTTTGGGTGACTACGGAGAGCTTCATCGAAACAGAATGGGCTCAGCGAGAAACAAAAGGGTCGCTAAGGAGTCTCGCCGACCTCCAAATGTCCTGCCGACTGGTGAACAACTCGGTGAAAGAAGAAAAGCTTGTCATAAGGTCTCAGCGAAGAGGAAAGGTCTCGCTGACGTGAAGTAATATCGGCATAATCTCTTGCCGATTCAACAGGGTCTGGCTGAAATGAAACAAAATCGGCGAAGGATATGGGACTCGGTGTAATGTCTCACCAATTAGCGACAGTCTTGCCGATGATCTTGATGGGCTCAGTATGACTTCTCCAGCTCGCTGAGGGGTCATACTGACTATCTTGGGTCACGCCGATAGCCGCTAGGGGATGAAATCGCATCGGGGAGACACCAATGGTGTCTCACCGACATGCGATGTTGATTGGTCCACCTTTGATAGCCTAAGGAGCTCACTTGGCATGACTCATTAGTCCCTTTGACCGATTGACTATTCCTGGGAAAGAAGGCCAACAGAATGCAAACCAAATGGACTCTTTCTAAGAATAGGTGACGATGGATCAGCTTGGGCAAAATAAAAAGATCTACAGGGAGGCCCGATGGTGCTTCCAGAAGTGATCAATGGATAGAAAGGTCCAGAGCATGAAGAAAGGTCGAAGGAAAGAAAGGAACTATGAGTCATAGGGACAGCTATAGTGGCCATTGGCAGAAACAGATCAATATTAATGGTGATATTTTGGAGCATTCAAGACTGATTTCAGAAAGAGTTCAAATTTGGACACGTAGATAGATGAGTTAATGTTGCAGCAGCAAAAGATCTACATATCTTTCCCAAAAAAAATTCATCAGCATGGACAGCGAGGATTTACATTGAATGCACAACTGACTTTCTTCAAAAGATCTAAGAGCTGACTCTCCTGCAGTCTGCAGATATTTTGTAAACCCTAATACAGGGGGACAACACATTCCTGTTGGTACATTCTGTATATAAGGCATTCTTGCCTCTTTGTAAAAGTTTTCACTTCTAAATTAGAACTTCTAGGTTAGAAACAAAAGTAGAAGTAGATAGAGGACTTGTAGAATAGAACTGGTAGCTAGGAGTTAGATTCAGTAGAAGACTGATGTATCTTTCAGTTTTCTTAGTGTAAATGGAAACAATTTGGAGCCACAAATTTTTTGTACACTGGTGATTGTGTCAGATTTGTAAATGTTGTTTATCTGTTTTATGAACAGTAGAAACAACCAGATCTTAATCTACTTCATGTTGTGTTCCAGAATGGTGTTTGTCTTGAATTAATCATCTAATTTGAGAAGCTTTCAAGGGATGAAGTTTGGTTTTATGTTTTACTTGAATGGTAATTTGCAATCTACTGTTGAAATCAGCACTGTGAATGAATGGAACTGTGTGTTAGTCACAAGTTTATTTTGTTCTGCAGTTTTAGTTAGGAGTTCCTTGGAAGGTGACAGGTCTGGTTAATTCGAATGAAGTGTCATTATTTTCTGTCTCAAAGCCCTGATCCATCTTTTTATATTTCTTTAAAAGCCCCGATTAGAGTAGATTTAAATTCGTGTTTAACTCCATAACAGTCGAAAAGCTCAACACCAGCAGGCCCCTTGAATATTACTGTTACATTGACCACTGAGGGACATTAGCACATTGAGAACCAACTATAAAGACCTTGGGAGCTAAGGCGTCCATGTGTTTCCTTTCTCTTTCAGGAGAAGCAGAATAACAATATTCTGCTTGCATTGTTGTGGTGCCAAAATCACCATCAACAGGTCCTATTTTGTACCCAAACATGCCGAAACAATCTTAGCTACATTGTACCAACGATATCCCTTAGGAGTCCAAAGTGCAAAAAAGAAGCAATATTTAACAACTTGTTACTCGAAAAATGTTAGAAACTTTTTTTTTGAGGATACAAGATCACGTAGGGCCCCTCTACAATGACATCTCTCATTTTTTGATATATTTGAGGCGTTTGTTTGTGGTGTCAAGTTTTTAGTTGATGGAAAAAGGGTCAGCTGCATGTAGTGTAAAGTTGCAAAGGGGTGTAAATTTTGTTCTACTCCTTGTGCGACCAAATCGACAGTTCCAACACATTCGAATGGGTACGTTTAGATTAGGCATGGTCCTATTTCACACCCAAACATGTTGAAACAGTCTGAGCTACATTGTATTGGCAATATCCCTTAAGAGTCTAAAGTGCAAAAAGGTAGCAATCTTTGACAACCTACTACTTAGAAACCATGTCACTTAGAAAAAATCTATCTAAGATAATGGGATCAGGTAGGGCCCCTCTACAATAACCTCTCTTAGTTTTTGATATCTCTAAGGTGTTTGCTCGTGGTGTCTAGTTTTTAGCTGATGGAAAAAGTGTCAAACTCATGCAATGTAAAGTTGCAAAGGGGTGTAACTTTCATTATGCTCCTCGTGCGACCAAACCGATAGTTCCAACATGTTTGGATGGGTACATTTAAACTAGGCATGGTCCTATTTCACACCCAAACATGCCAAAATAGTTTGAGCTACATTGTACCAATGATATCCTTTAAGAGTCCAAAGTGCAAAAAAGCAAGAATCTTTGATGAGTTGTTACTTAGAAACCGTGTCACTTAGAAACATTCAATCTGAGGCTAATGGATCATGTAGGGCCCATCACAATAATCTCTCATTTTTTTATATTTCTAAGGCATTTTCCCATGGTGTCCAATTTTCAGTTGATGGGAAAATAGGTCAAATGCATGTAGGGTAAAGTTGCAAATAGGCGTAACATTCATTCTGCTCCTTGTGCAACCAAACTGATAGTTCCAACATGTCCAGATTGGTGGGTTTATGCTAGGAATGGTCCTATTTTGCACCAAACAAGTTGAAATAGTCTAAGTTACATTGTATCAGCAATATCCTTTAAATGACCAAAATGCAAAAAAGAAGCAATCTTTGAGGAGTTATTACTTAGAAATCATGTCACCTAGAAACAATCTGCCTAAGGCTACGAGATCATGTAGGACCCCTTTACAATAAACTCTCTCTTTTTTTGATATTTTTGAGGCATTTATCTGTGGTTTTCAGTTTTTAGTTGATGGAAAAAGTGTCAAATGCATGTAGTGTAAAGTTGCAAAGGGGTGTAACTTTCATTCTACTTCTCATGCAACCAAACCAACAGTTTCAACATGTCTGAATGGGTACGTTTAGGCTAGGAATGATCTTTTTTCGCACCCAAACATGTTGAAATAATCTGAGCTACATTATACCGGCGATATCCTTTAAGAGTCCAAAGTGCAAAAAGAAAATAATATATGATGAGCTATTACTAAAAAATCGTCACTTAGAAATATTTTTTTTGAGGCTACAGTATTATGTAGGGCCCTTCTACAATAACCTCTCGGTTTTTGATATCTCTAAGGTGTTTTCCTATGGTGTCCAATTTTTAGTTGATGGAAAATGGGTCAGATGTATGCAGTGTAAAGTTGTAAAGGTGTGTAAATTTCATTATGCTCCTTGTGTGACCAAACCCTTAGTTCCAACATTTCTGGATTGGTGGGTTTATGCTAAGAAAGGTCATTTTTTGCACCCAAACATGCCGAAACATTTTGAGCTACATTGTACTGGTGAAGTCTCTGTAACTATGAGAAATATTTAGGTTAGCATATTAGTGCATAAATAAATAAAAACCCAAAGTAATCAATGAAGTACAAAGGAGGAAATAATATGAAAACAAATAAAGGTATCACCTAGTGTCTTCAACCTCCATGATTGACCTCCATTTCCCCTTCTCTATTTGTTGCAATATGTAGTTTGCCCTCAAATTTTGTGTGAGCAACCTATGACTATGCCAAGACCTAAGCAAATGTTGAAAGATTTGATCACAAAATGCTACACTATGCAACTATGCAACTAGTAAGCAAACCTAAAGTATGCCCAAAATGCCAAAATTCAAAAATGTATGACGTCAAGAGCATAAGAGATGTAGATGCCAAAAGACTAAGAGATGAGAGATGACAAGTGAGACTAAAATTGTCTTTTTATAAAAAAGCCAATTTTTGATGAATGGACAAGATTGAAAGATGAGAAATTCCCTAAGGTCAATGGTTAAAATTGAATGTGACAACCCACAATTAGGGTTAGGGAAACATTAGGTTGAAATTTGAAATGAGTGGTCAAGATTTGATTTTAAAAAAATCAAATCAAGGGACAAGATTGCATGTGACAAGGAGATAAGAATGACAAAGAAAAAGAAAGAGCTAGAAAATCAAATAATAATAGAAATTATTTGATTTATGGAGTAAAGTTGACATTTTGAATTAAAAATTAATTTAATTCAAAAGTGGGGCCATGTGACAGTAAATAATTAATTTCTAATTATTTACTTGGAGAGAAAATTAGAAAGTGGACAATTTTAAATAAATGTCTTTATTTGAAATTAGAAAAAGCCAATGTGGATAATGATTAAACAAATCAAAGAGATTTATTTAATTACAGAAGACATAAATTAGAAAAATCTAGAGTGGATAATAATTAAATAAATTATAAAAATTTATTTAATTATAACAGGACATAAGAAATTAATGACGCATTTAAATAAATAAATAAAGTTTATTTATTTAAATAATTGAGAAGAAATAGTGGATAAGTGATAATTAAATAAATTTAAGAATTTATTTAATTATAGAGGGACATAAGACATTAGCGACGTATTTAAATAAAATATAATTTATTTATTTAAATAGCCAAGAGGAATAAAAGACATGAATTAATTAAATAATTGAGAATTATTTAATTAATAGTTGAAATTGGACTGTAGGACATAATTAAATATTTTAATTATGTTAAGAAGATGTTTGACATAGAAGAATGTGGTTTGTAGGTCTAGGTCATTTTTATGTGTCTACAGTCTCTTAAGAGACCAAAGTGCAAAAAACAACAATCTTTGAGGATCTATTACTCGAAAACCATGTCAATTAGAAACAATTTGTCTGAGGTTACAAGATCACATAGGGCCCCTCTAAAATTACCTCTCCCATTTTTTGATATCTTTGAGGTGTTTGTCTGTGGTGTCCAATTTTCAGTTGATGGAACAAGTGTCAAATGCATGTAATGTAAAGTTGCAAAGGGGTGTAACTTTCGTTCTGCTCCTTGTGTGACTTGGTAGAGCCCTTAAAATTCTTGACATTTTGAGACTTTTTGTGCTTGATATTAACATGTCACATGTTCGCCATTGGTAGGGTTCAAGGTTTTGCTTAGCTAAATCTTGTCTACAATTGATCCATGTTTGATCCTTGAACGTTCTAATTTTATGTTGACTCGTTCTCCCAATTGTCAGTGATGTAAGTTTTATTTTAAGCTATGGTTATACGTTCCTTACCAACCCCTCTGCTATGGTCAGTCGGTCATTTCAAGGTTGCAATCCATCGTGATTTTTCCTAAATCCAATTTTAATATTTTATCATTGTGACTTACATTTAAGTCATCGATTCCTGAGGGTAAATTCTTGTCGGCCTAGTCAAGGCCCTCTTCTATGAATAAACCTTGTTGCATGTGCAGGTTGAGACACCGCCAGATCTTGGGATTTAATCTGGACCATTCCTCTTTGGCTCGCCCGTCTTAAGTGACGACAGTTTAATGGCTGCGAGGTCAGTGAAATGTCGTCACGTGTATGTGGGCCCAGCCATTGTGTTCCATCTCGACGCCGAAGTTTTGAGATTAATGGTGCTGATTGAATGAGGAAAGATGATCGCCACCATTCCCCTCTAGCTCGCAAAGGTAAGATGCAAAATCTTTAAAAGCAGTGAGACCCATGAGAGGCTGCCACGTGCACCCTATGACTACTGGCGGGTGGAGCCCACAAGTACATAAGGAAGATCCAGTCGGCACGTTCCTATTGGTCATTCATCTGAGTTGGAGCAGCAATATAAATTCAAATGTTATTGATTCAATCTGATTCGTTCGAGATGTCCAGCTCAACCATAGATTAAAGACATACATTCAAAGTTGCAAAGTATGCCTGTTGCAATTGTTTTGCTTCGCGCGAGTGGGCAGTAATGGCAGAGGTGACCCGTAAACTTATTCAATTCCTTTCAAAAAAAATCTATAAGGCCAATTCTTGCTTATTTAGGATTCGAGGATGTGTCTAAAGCAATACGAAGAATTGAGAGAAGTGATTCACATGAGTCATCCCAACTGGCATTAGGGTTTATTGCAGCTAAAAGTAGTAAGTATGATAAATGCAATTTTATGCTTTTTTTAGTTTTATGAATTAGGGCTTGCTTTCAATCTATTTTTGGACGAGTGTGTTTTATCGTTTTGCTTTCATTACTTTGAGTTAGGGTTATTTCTGCCTTTTAAAAGTTGTGGTCCTATAAATTGTCTGAATTAGCACTTGCCCTAGGTCATAGGCTGCAACTCAGAGGTTAAATAGTTGAAAATTCTTCGTTAGAACCCCAGTATGCATAAAACCATGGCTCCCAAAGTTCAAGGTGCCTCCTCTTCAACCCATTCCAGAACCCTTTATCAGGATGTAATTGACTTGCTACCCTCGTCTACGAACAAGAAACTAAAGGGAAAGGTATTATTTCAGGGCCCTACTGTGAAGGAAGGAGTGATGGATAAAGCTTGCTTCATAAAGGATGTCGAAGTACCTATTGTGCAATTTTCGCACACACGCCCCACCGGAGGCAGGGACCCTCTCTTTTTTTTTGCATCTCTGCCTCTTAGCTTGGTCAAATTTTGGTTTTGCTCTTCTTGGGAGGTTATTTTGGGATTAATTCTAGACTAGGTTTGATGAGGACAATATTTTGAGGCTCTAGGGGAAATTTGCAAGTGTTGGAATTCAAAAATGGGGATTTTGAAGTGAATTTTCAATGTTATATGTAAATTTTTTTGCACCTGTGGATAGAGGACAAAAATTTAGGTAGGGTTGCTTTTTGAACTTTTTGAAAATTCCTTCTAGAAAAAAAGTTATGAGGTTTAGGGGATTTCGACCCTCTAGGAAATTTGGGAAAATCTGTTCCGTCAGGATTTTTCCGAAAATTCCTTTACCCCTCAAAATCCCGAAATTCCTCAAAAACCCGAAAATTTCCAAAAGTGGAAAAAAAATTCAAAAATGATTTTTTTTTTGAAATGGAATTTTTTTTCTTGAAATTTTAAAGTGTTCCGAAAATGGAATTCTTGAGATGGATAAAAATTTTGAAAATTAAAAATTCCCAAAATGGAAAAATTTATGAAAATGGAAAGTTCCCAATAAAAAATGTAAGTTTTTTTAAAAGGCCAAAATTTAATTCAAGTTTAATTTGGATTGGATTTTTTTTTAACATGTGAGCTACTAATGATGATATCTATTTTATTCAAGATTAAATAAATATTAAAAGGGGAAGTTGCATATGGATTAGTGCCACAAGAGAAATATGGAAGAGTTTAATTCAAATTTTAAAAGTGGGGCTTTCATATGAATCTGTGCCCAAACTTTCTACAACTAGAAGGAGTTTCTGGAAGACATGTGATTTTTATCATCCAATCAAAATTTTCATTAATGACAAGCTAGTATAATATTGTTTTCTCATTGTTCCATGATGTAACTGCTTTTATGCAATTGGATGATGATGTACCATGAGCCTCCCAAATTAAATGTAACATCTTGATGCTTCTAGAAGTGCAATTGCAGCCATTGGATGAATTAAATCTTGGCCATTGATTCAAAATGTAATTTTCTATAAAAGGCCAGTGCCTTCTCATTTGTAAGGGGGTAAGACTAGGTTAGAAGAGCTGATTAGAAGCCAGAATTGGCTAAGTTAGGAGTTAGATTATGCAAGATAGTAGTTGTAGGAGAGAGGAGAGACTGGAAATTGTTATGTAATGCTGGAAAAGTTAATGCAATTGGATTGTTGATTTGGCAAGCTTTGTGTTACACTTTGACAGTTTATGGTTTCTTGTTCTCAATTCTCAATGTTAGATGTTAGATTTCAGTTCTTTTGCAATAATGGTAAAATGTTAATGATGTTGATCGATCTCCGGTCCATACTTTTAGCAATTTGTTGATTGTAATTTGTTGTGCAAAGTTAGTCTGGGCCTTATTTTGTGCTAAGTTCAACTGTGGATGCTTGTTTACATTGCGCCAGTTATTGGGTATGTGAATGAATGTTCAAAGTTTGAAAATATTCAGTTTCCTTAGAAGATTGCACCATTTTTGTGGAGTTGTAGGCTTGTCCTTGATCAAACAGAGATTGGTTTCATTGGGGATCTATCCATCTGCAACATTCATCATTGTTGTGATTGATCTTAGGTCTTAGTCTTAGAAATCTCTCTTAACCTATATCTCTTTTGCTGTTTATTTTGAATCTGGGTTAATTTTAGGACTGAAAGCATCGCCATATTGTTGCATCTAATGAAAGTATGCTTCCAACATTGTTCATTTGTAAGGCCCCTTGTGATTACCAGCATTTTCACATTATCACTGAGTTGTTTATGCATTGTCAAGACCTAACATTAGAGACCTTGGGGTTATCTCTTGAGGCTTGTTGATAGAGATTTACCTTTCAAGAGAGATAGGATATTATATTTTGTCTGAGTTGTTGTTGTGCAGAAAACATCATCAACAGTAGCTTACACCGGGTAGCAATTGTTTCAACACTGGTTTGGGAATAGTAACCTAGGAGCTCCTCTCAGTAATCCTTGGAGGTTGGATATGGGGAATTTGATTGTTCCCAATGTGTACATGGATATAGATCTCTTGAAGGATATCGCCTCAAAGTATGACCTGGTTTCTAGGGTGGTCAGAGCATTTGATGGGGTGGTTATGGTAAGAATAACTAGAGAGGAAATTGAAGAAGTCTTTAACTTGCACGAATGGAGTCAAGATATGGTCCCTTTAGATATGGATAATATTAGAAATGAGCACAACAATACTAAGGTGTTCATCAGAAAAAGGATGTTGCCTCTGCACACTGCAGTGATTGGTACTGGGAAGCACAAAGGCAAATTAAGATTGATGACAAGGAGCTCGAACCTTTTCCAATGAGCTATTTCACTAGCTATTTCAGAAATACTGTGTACTCTTTGTACCAAATCATTGGCACCAATCCACCTAACACATTGTAGAAGGAGTACAACTATTTGGCCACACATTTACAACACCCACCATATAGCATTATCTATGACTATGGTACTTATCTAGCAGAACACATCCACAAGGGCTTAGTTGAGCTAAAAGAGGGGAAAAAATGGGCAAAGTTCTAGTGGTACTCATTGTTAATGCACATGTTTTTGCATAAAGAACAAAGGGTTTTCGAGAAGGATATCACTTTGGAAAGGAAAAGGGAAGGTGTTGACTTGCCTGTCCAATGCTGGACTTGAATTCTGGATAGAGATGATAAGAAGTATAATTTTGTAATGTTTCAAAATGCTTTCACATCCAGAATAATGAGGTCTTTGATATATGAACCACCTAGAATTCCCAGAGAAATTCATGAGTTCTTGAGACCCAAGGAGATGAGGCCAGACTTGAATTTGAGTCATAACTGAGGAGATCTAATTTTATATCTTGACAAGACCATTTTTAGAGTGTATGGTAATGGTTTAGACCCATATGTCTTGCCAAGAGATGTGCCTTTGAGAATAGGATTCCTGGAAATCATGAGGCGGTTAGGAGCTTCACAGGTAGCACATTTACCTGAATCAGCAAGGAAGGGGTCATTCTTTCTGGAATGGACAGCGTTTGCAGATTACATTTTAAGAAAAGGGGCATGGAATCAAATAGTACATCTGTTGGCTCCTTATAAATTTATGACTATGCGCCTGAGGAATCATGATCCTGAAGGCTTCACCAATAAACTCAAAGCAGATAAGAAAATGGGTAATTTTGTGCATGTTTTTTATTACCTTGAGGATGTCATTAGGAATGTTTTTAGCTTTGAAGAACAAGATGAAAGGAAAGTTAAATACCTCACTTATAGGAAGATGGTAGAAGCAAAACGGGAAAATAATCCTTAATATGATTCTCTGCCAAACATATCTGGTGAATTTAACAAAGCTATGCATGTCATCGACAATTTTGAGAATGTTGTTGGTATGTTGAGGGAACAACAGGAGTTCACAAACAAAGGAAAAGCAAGGGTTGTTGAAGAAGGTGTTGAAGTGACAATGGAAGAAAAACCTACATATCAGCCACCCAAGCAATTAAGAATTTACTCTAGGAGAAGGAAAGCAACGGAGGAAGAAAGAAGCTTGACAACCCCTATCACTTCTGAAGGGCCAAAAGAAAATCCTCCTAAGAGTGTAGCACCACCCCCTCCTACACAGGATCCTTTTCCTGTAATTGATCTTAACTCACCCCCTAGAAGTCCTGCTCCTCCTGAGCAACCACCTCTAAAGAAGCAAAAAATTGAGACAAGAGGAGTGGTTGAATACTCTAACACAGATGAAGATGATATCTACATCACTCATGAAGAAATGCAGATAGGAATGCCTCCTCATGAAGGGGAAATTGCCTCAAGTTCAGGACAGAGTAGTCTCAGATTGGGAAAGCTTTACATCAGTCGACTAAACACTATAGATGATCTGAGAGTAGAAGCCTGCAAGGAGTTTATGGAAGATGATTCCTTCATTGAAACTTCTGCATTCCAGGATTTCTGGTGGAGATCCAAAGCTGCAAAATATGCAGAAAAGGTGGCTATTGAAAGGATCTTACATCTTGAATTGCCTAACAATGTCATTCAAGCAAATGTAAGAAGCATTATGAAGAATAAGTTCCAAAAGATTAATGCCTAGGAGGGCAGAGAGCTTGTTAAAAAGTGTGGTAAACTGTTGCTGCCATAATGGAGTATTTCTGATGCTATTGTCTTAGATGCTATAAGAAGGGCTAAAATGCCTCTGGTGCAAATAGAAGAAGAGATAGAAATGGAACTTCGAGGTTCAGCATTCCGTAAGGATTGGGATGCATTGGCAATATGGTCGCTATCTGTGAGATCTAGGAAACCAACTTTGGTAGAGCCATCATATTTAGTGGACAATTGCTTGTGAAGAGAGTTGCTGACACCCCATCTTTGGAGGCAGTAGATATGGTTGTCAATGTTGCTAGGTTTACTCAAGCAACTGTGGAAGGTTTCACCCTGGAGAGAGATAACCTCATAACTAAATATAGAGAACTCCTCAATGATTATGATAACAACCAACAGAAGGTGGTTGTATTAGAAAGTGAATTGGAAATTTATAAATAAAGAGGAGAAGTGCAAAGAGGACAGGGTCAGCCCAGCTCAAGCCACCCAGTTCCAACATCTCCAATTGTATCCTCCTAGCATTCACCTCCTGATCAAGCCTTAGCAATGGTACTATACAGTTTGGGACAAGGATCACTCTCAGTGGAAGAATCGAGTAGACCAGGCTCTAGTTCATCCGACAGAGAGCAACTACTTTTACAAGTTGAAACATAAAAGAAATTGTTGGAGAAAGCTTAGGACACAATGTATGAAAATGTAGCAAAAGTTGTCCACACTGTCTTGAAGCATCTTAATGAGAAGATTCAGGCTAGACTTAATAGTGTGCATGACAACTATGCCCTGATGGTGCAAGCAATGAGATTGTCCCAAAGAGATAAAGAGTTGGCCATGCCAATCTTGAATAAGTGCGTCCCAAGAGCTAAGAGATTAAAGTTAATATTAGTGGGAGTTGACCAGCATGAAGATAAGTACCCTCATGTGCTTCCAATTTATGATTTTGTATGTGAGTTAAGTGAGCAAAATTTTCAAGGGTACATAGCCCCACTAGAGCAGAAGATAAGAGAATTGATAGCTTAATATGATCTGACCGACTTGTCACCACTATTGAACATTGAGATTGCTAATTATGAATTGAAACCATTGCAAGTGTGGAAAAAGGAAATGAATGAGGTTATTGATTTCTGGGTGAATAAAATTTGCAAAGAAGTTAATATTGATGTCTTTAATGACACTTTGGAGAGGTTAACATTTCTTGTTAGTTTTATGGAGGATTTTGACAGAGAATCCAATGTAGTAGTAACCAAGTACTCCCCATACAGGAAGACCCTGGATAAAGTTATTGACTTCAAATGGTTGTCTGATGAGGAATATGAAGAATGGGGAAGGGTATATGTTGGCAAGTTTGGTTTGTGAATAAGGATGTGAAACATATACTGGGTCAAGTATTGTACAGGTCTAGCATTAGAAGTTACAGTGTATAAAACATATGTTTCACATGAAAGTATTAGTTGTTGATGATGTGGAATGTTGACTGAGAGGCTAGCTCACCTTTTGATCCACATCATTTTGTCATCTTGTTTGATGAAATGGACATGCTGCTATGAAGAAGTTTATCCTTTTTAACATGTGCTTTTTGGAAGGAAAAGTTGCTCCTTATAACGAATGTAAATGATCTTTGTCTCATGTGAATTCCCTCCATTTTGATGAATGTAAATATAACTGAATTAGGGAATATGTCTTCTAGCAGTCCAATTAGAATGTGACATGTGTACACTTGGCTTGAAGCTTGGTTTTGCTCCCTTATTCTATAAAAGGGAATTCAGGGCCATTTGTGCGAGATCTTTTGTTAAATTCTAGAGTTGAAGTGCGAAAATTGAAAATACAGAGTGAACATGTTGAGTCCTTATCTAATGCTTTAAGTCTAGGTAGCAAATTTTGTCAAATGTATGGTTTCTGAATATTTATGAAGGATAATGGATATTTTCTGAGTCTATAGTCTCTCCATTCTAGTTTTGTATTTGAATTATTAATGAAAATCTTGATCATAGATCATTTCATTAATTGTCATCGTTTATGACTTGATATGTGTTTTGGTTTTAGCTCCCATTTATGGAATGAGTTAAAATGCTTGAATCAAATCATGAATTCATGTGCAGGGTCATTGGATTTGATAAGTAGTCTGTAGATTTTGGTTACAGACTTGTGAATTGCAAAGTAATATCGTTTAGATCATGAGTATTCAAAATTAAATAAACCTTATATTTCAATTTGCTTAGACTCCTAGCCCATAGATAATGGAATTGATCTTGACTCATTTAAATCTTTCTCATGGCTAATCATTGCTCTATCTTGAATTTGTTGTATTTTGTGTTGTTTTATATTCTCGACTTAAGCTGGAAGATTCATTCAAGGAATTGCTAACTTCTTGGATAATTTCAGCTTATTAGCTATGGATGAGAATATATCTGCTTAAACATGCAGTGTGCACGGGAATTGTCTGAAATAATAGCGTAATACACATTGTGGGATCACCCTCACGGGTTTTGCAGAGCCCGAAGTGTAGGAGATAAATCCATCAGTGCAATATCTCATTAGTTGGCCACTTGTCTAGCAGATATTCGATAATTGAGCCTAGCAAACTCATAGGTACCTGTTGAGACCTAATTGGTTCGTTGTAAAAACAACCAACAGACTAAAATGATAGTTCCAACACATCCAAATAGGTACATTTAGGCTAGGAATGGTCTTGTTTCACACCCAAACATGCCAAAATAATCTGAGCTACATTGTACCGGCAATATCCCTTAAGAGTCCAAAGTGCAAAAAGGCAATAATATTTGACGAGCTAGTACTCAAAAATCATGTCATTTAGAAACATTTTTTTGAGGCTACAGGGTCACGTTACAAAAGCCTTTATTTTTTATATATTTGAGGTGTTTTCCCATAGTGTCTAGTTTTCAATTGATGGAAAACATGTCAAATGCATGCAATGTAAAGTTGGAAAGGGGTGTAGCTTTAGTTTTTCTCCTCATGCAACCAAACCAACAATTCCAACATGTTCAAATTGGTGGGTTTATGCAAGGAAAGGTCTTGTTTCACACCCAAACACATTGAAACAGTCTGAGCTACATTGTATTGGCAAAGTCTCTTAAGAGACCAAAGTGCAAAGAGCAACAATATTTGAGGAGCTATTACTCAGAAAATTGTGTCACTTAGAAACAATCTATCTAAGGCTATGAGATCATGTAGGACTCCTCTACAATAACCTCTCGAGCAATTTTTGATATCTCTGAGGTGTTTGCCCATGTTGTCCAGTTTTTAGTTGATGGAAAAAGTGTCAAATGCATGTAGTGTAAAGTTGCAAAGGGTTGTAACTTTCGTTATGATCCTCATGCAACCAAACCAATAATTCCAACATATTTGGATGGGTATGTTTAGGCTAGGCATGGTCTTGTTTCGTACCCAACCATGCCAAAGCAGTCCAAGCTACATTATACCAACGATATCCCTTAAGAGTCCAAAGTGCAAAAAGGTAGCAATCTTTGATGAGTTGTTACTCGAAAATTGTGTCACTGAGAAAAATTCCATCTAAGGCTACGGTATCATGTAGGGCCCCTCTATAATAACCTCTCTTGGTTTTTTATATCTCTGAGATGTTTGCCCGTGGTGTCTAGTTTTTAGTTGATGGAAAATGAGTCAGATGCATGCAGTGTAAAGTTGCAAAGGGGTGTAACTTTCATTCTGCTCCTCGTGCAACCAAACCAATAGTTCCAACATGTCTGGATTGGTGGGTTTCTGCTAGGAAAGGTCCTTTTTCACACTCAAACACACTGAAACAGTCTGAGCTACATTGTACCAACAAAGTCTCTTAAGAGACCAAAGTGAAAAAGCAGAAATATTTGAGGAGATATTAATTGAAAACCATGTTACTTAGAAACAATTTGTCTAAAGTTACGAGATCACGTAGGGCCCCTCTACAATAACCTCTCAAATTTTTTAATATCTCTGAGGCATTTTCCTATAGTGGAAGTTTTCCTGATGCTCCAAGAATTGTCAAGTGCATGTAGTGTAAAGTTGCAAGGTAGGCTACTTTTTTTTTTGTTCTTCGTGGGGCCAAACAATTAGCGCCAACATGTCTAGTTGGGCACATCTATGCTAGGCATGGTCATTGCTCTTCATTATAAAAGGGTCATAGTCTTTCCTATTCGAAGGGTCACAAATTTTCGCCTTTGAAATGTCACAACCTCAATCATATCATCACTATTCGTGAGAATCTAAATTAATTTATTTGTAATATTGTCTAAGGTTGTATTTTGAATTGTATTCTTCAAGGATGTTATGGATGTCTTTCTCAAAGATAAATTGCTCTCCCTTTAATGTTACTGCTTATCAACCTAGAAAGGATTTTGACAAACAACGTTTTTAATACACATGGAGTAATCTTGTTGAAGATACATCTAATCATGAAGCAAACAAATAGATATATGCAATACACAAAGTATGAGGCATACACATGAATACATGTAATATGTGAAGTATACACAGGAAGCATGAAGCATACATGTGAATACACGTAATACATGTGTAGAGAAGGGGGATTCGCTACTCACAAGTTCTCTTCATTTAGAGAGTCTCACGGGGCGAACTGCCCTAAGCTACCTCAAGGAATAGCGTGAAAGTTTTAGAATCAAAAAGAGTTGATCACAGAGATTTTCTAGACAAACTGGCAAGCTCTTAGCCAAAGGACGACAGTGCGAGATACAGACGACAACGCAACGCATTGGCGTCTCGTACGAACCAGAAATCAAGAATATCACAGAAAATGACAAAGTAACTACTATTCTAATTGCTAAGGACTTCCAAAACACAGAAAAGTAACAAAAAGTGATAGAACTAAAATAAAGTGAAGTAGAAATGATAGAGATAAGGAGAAGAAAGGAAAGAAGATGCTCATAACAATCCAAGTAGTGAAGCATTCAACTAGTAGATATCTTCAATGCCTGTGTCTGCAAGATTGAGAGAAAGTGTTGGGGTTGTATAGGGGTTTGCCTCAGTCAAACCCCAATTTTGATGTTTCCACCTCCATGGACAGCCAAGATAGCAACAATAGAGAAATGTATGATAAATAAATGAAGAAAGAAAGTACATGAATAACACTACAAAATAGTATTAAGCTACTCAACCAAATCGTAAAGGAGATGAGTGAAAACATTACCACCTCCACCAAGAGCTCACTAGCCAATGATGGAGAAAGAGAGCTTGAACAATCACCATAGCCTCGACTGTGATGAAGGGAGGTGTCGCAAAACCTCAAGCCCCTGTTGCAATGGCTTGTTCCACACTTGCTTTATGGAGTTGATGGAGTGTTGTTGTTGCTGCTATGGAGTGCCAAAGTGCTGCTTGAAGTGATGGATGAAGTTGAAGTGCAAGAAGAGATTGTGTAGAGGATGAGTTGAATGCTTAGAAGATTAAATGAATGAAGGAAGAGTGTTTTTGAAGGTGGGATCAGAGAAACTACAATTTTCAGGGTTGGTTGGTCGAAGAGGGACGTTACAAATTGACCCCAATGGGAAGTGTAACGCTTCTGCCAGCTTCAGACATAGGAATCCGTTAAGGACGTAAGCACATCATGCAAACGTCTACGTGCCACACGAGCATCCCTGACAAATATTCTTCTACCAATGCCAAGTACAAATGCCAAGTGGAACGAAGGCAACAAGCTGATGTGGAATTTTTCCTTTGAATTTGGTTTTCTAAGGTGAGGATGTACAAAAGAGGAATTTGCGTAAGGGGTGCAAATTTGCGCCTATACATTTTTCCCCCACTTTAGCAAGCACGAATATTGATGAGTGCTTCAGTAAAGTAGATCGAAGAGTGAATAGAGTTAGAAATGTATACCTAAACCGTCAAGGAAGCAATCGCGATCTGGCGAACTCAAGAGTGCAGGACAAGGACTTCATAGCTCTGTGAAACTATGAAGCTATAGAATGAAAGTGTCTTATAGGCTCGCAAACCTACAAGGAGGCGACCCCCAAGATCTCTCACATGAAGGAAGCCCTGAGAAAAGTGTCTTACAAACTTGCAGACCTGCAAGGAAGGTATCCCCCAAGATTTCTCATATGAATGATACTGAGAAAAGTGCCTTATAGACCTATAGACCTGCAAGGAAGGTGTCCTCCAAGATCTCTCACATGAAGGATACCTGGAAAAGCGCCTTACATACCCACAAACCTACAAGGAAGGTGTCCTCCAAGATCTCTCACGTTGATGGAAACCCAAAGAAAGCACCCTACAAACCCGCAGACCTGTAGGGGAGCGACCCCCAAGATCTCTTGCATGGAGGAAGCTTAGAAGAAGCGCCCCACAGACTAGTAGACCTACAGGAAGGTGTCCCCCAAGATCTCTCACATGGAGGAAACCAAAGGAAGGGGAATCCGCAGAGTCAGAAAGTGGCTTCACAGGTGCACCTGCAAAGCGACATGTTTACCCACAAATAGAACATGTCTGAAAGTGGTCGCATAGGCAAGTAAGTGGATAGTCACACAGACCGTCGATTGATTGGAAGGCTTTCAAAGGGGGTCCCTCGGGAAACCTTCAAGAGAAAAAGGGGTCCACTCAAGGGATGCTTCAATTGAAAGATATAGAGAAGAGAGGGGGTCCTTTAAGACAAACACATATCTCCAAAACAAGTTATCATTTTCTCCAGCATATAGGGGAGGAGAACCATGAAAGGTACTTAGAACATACAGGATAGAGGTGAACCTCGATATCATTTGTCATGCAAAAAAAAGGTGGGTGTATTAATCAAATGGGAGTTTGATGGCACCAGAATCACAAAGTTGTTGTATTTCATCTTTCAAGGCCTTGCATTCACTAGTGGAATGGCCAAGCACTTTATGGTATGCACAAAAAGAATGCTTTTCTTTATCATATTCATGATATTTCTTGTGTGTAGGAGAAGGAAGAGTGATTTAGTGGGATTTTAGAAGCTGCAACAAAATACGCTCTTGCTCAGATAAAGGATGAGGAGTAGGAAGTAACCCTTTCTCTTGTGGAGAAATACTTGACCGCTCACAAGAGGAAGATACGAAGATACCAGACAAAGACAGAAGAATATTTTCAACAGAACGAGTTTGAGAAGAATTCATGTCACTCAACCATGGCTTCCATTTAGATCATTCATTCGAGCAACCAAGCCCCAAATTACACTTACGGGGAGTGAATTCTATAGGGACCTAAATGCCTTGTTCGTTACACCCACAACCTTTACGCCCATAACCATATTTAGAAACAAGCTTAAAGCCAGGGCCATAATGTGTTTACAAATCTTGAAAAGGAGGATCCTCATAAAGAGCATTGTCCCAACAATGGGGATCACACTCCTCTATGGGATCGCCATCATCCTTTTTAACAAGACTGCCAACATTATCCTCTTTAGCAGAAGTGTAATCATCTTCCTCAGAAGGAGGATCAACACTAAGAACATTACAATTATTGCTCACACTACCCCGCGATATAGAAGAATAACCACCTCTAATAGTAGGTGTGGATGATGTTATTGGAAGGTTTGAGTGGATCAGGTCAACTTTATATTCCCCAATGAAGGAGTCTGTAAAGTCTAAGGAACCCCAATCATCACTAAGACATACATTCTTTTGAGAAGGAATAGACTTAGGATTTCTTGATTTAGAAGGATCTTCTTTAGGGACATCTATCTCAAGAGTATCCTTTGTAGTAGGTATTGTTGGAGTAAACATCGACACATTGGAAGACACTGAAGGAATAAGAGTAGGCACAACCGAAACCTAACCGGTAGCTGACATCTCACATAAGTGCATAGCCTTAGGGTCAACCTTGACTATGACTACTCAATTATTGCAAATGAACTTAATAGATTTATGCAAGGTAGATGGGACTTCACCCATAGCATGAATCCATGGTCTACCAAGAAGAAGGTTATATGGTAACTTTTTTGGCATAACATATACAAGGGTAGGTACAGTAATGGGTCCCAACCTCAAAGGTAAGACTGTCATGCCTAGGGCTTGTCGACCAACATTATTGAACCCACGAATGATAATAGAAGAAGCATTAAGGGAAGATGAATCAATATTAATTTTAGGCAATAGATCAATGCTACATACATTGAGCATCGAACCGACGTCAACGAGAGTATGTCTAATTTACCAATTTTATCAATGTTAACTATAATCATTAGAGGGTCTGCTTGCTTCTATACTTCCAAAGGTGGGAGTTCTTGTGGATAGAATGTAATATTCGGTGCATCCACACGAATATGAGCTATCAATGCATCAACATCTGTCAGCCTAGTGGAAGAGGGCAAGAGGATCTTTTGCAAGGCTTCTTGAAGCATACCTTGATAAACCGGAGTAGACTGAAGCAAGTCCCATAGTGAGATCTTAGCCAAAGTTGCTCGACAAGATCGTAATCACCAGGTGCTTTAGATGTAGGTTTAGGAGCCTGAAGAAGGCTTGGTTGTTTATTCTTTCTATTCTCATAAGTATGGGCTACCGCTCTATAAGAGGGAGCCTTAGAAAGATTAGGAGAATCACCATCAAATGGATAACCATCAATAGAAAAAATCCTTTTGGGAGAAGGACTAGCTAGAGTCACGTAAATGATCAATCTCTTAGTCCTTTGAGGGGAAACATAGACAGATTACATTTACAAAATCATCACAACTAGTAGAATAATTATTTGAAGAGATATTCTCAACATCGATCCAAACAGGATCAAATGTGGAAGGAGATTCATCATTCACTAATACATCATCTCTAGAGGAGAGTGTATTGGAATAGAGAAGAGATTCATCATTCACTAATGCATCATCTCTAGAAGAGAGTGCATTGGAATGAAGAGTAAGTAGAGTAACGTTAAGAAAGGTATCAATGATTTCATCTTCTTGCAACACAATATCCTTCAAGGCAAGAGGACTCTCGTGAGCAAAGCCAAGTCACTATCACATGCATGAAATGAAATATCATTAACATTTTGAACAAAATTAGATAATGAACTAATAAAAGAAGATATTAAATTCATTTTGGGGTGATAGAACTAAGAAAAACCAAAAATCTAGATTTTTCAGATTTTTTTTGTATTTTCTAGGTTATAGTAATTTGCATTTTTGGAGGTCTTCGAAGCGTAATTTGAGGTCAAAAATTGCGTCGATCCCTAAAATTTCATAACTAAAGGCATAGTATTTTAGGGATTGAACTAGTTCTCTAGGAGACCTTTCCAACAGTGCAAACGATTCTGAATTCTGAGCACCGAGTCAAAAGTTATGACCCCACCAAGTAGGGGAAAATAAATTCTTAGTTTTTTGAAAAATACCCTCTTCACATCAGGTTCACCAAAATTTAGAGAAGGGGGATTCGCTACTCATGAGTTCTCTTCATTCAGAGAGCCTCACGGGGCGAACTTCCCTAAACTACCTCAAGGAACAACACAAAAGTTTTAGAATCGGAAAGAGTAGATCACAGAGATTTTTTGGACAAAATGGAAAGCTCTCGGCCAAAGGACGGTAGCATGGGATATAGACGATAGCACGGCGCGCTGGCGTCTCATACGGACCAGAAAGCGAGAATATCACAGAAAATGACAAAGTAACTACTTCTATTCTAATTGCTAAGGACTTCTAAAATACAAGAAAATAACAAAAAGTGATAGAACTGAAATAAAGTGAAGTAGAAATGATAGAGATAAGGAGAAGAAAGGAAAGAAGATGCTCACAACAATCCAATTAATGAAGCCTCTAGCTAATAGATATCTTCAATACCTGCGTCTACAAGATTGAGAGAAAGTGTTGGGGTTGTATAGGGGTTTGCCTCAGTCAAACCCCCATTTTGGTGTTTCCACCTCCACGGATAGCCAAGATAGAAACGATAGAGAAATGTATGATAAAGAAGTGAAGAAAGAAAGTACATAAATAACACTACAAAACGATATTAAGCTACTCAACCAAATTGTAAAGGAGAGGAGTGAAAACGTTACCACCTCCACCAAGAGCTCACTAGCCAATGATGGAGAAAAAGAGCTTGAATAATCACCACAGTCTCAACTATGATGAAGGTAGGTGTCGCAAAACCTCAAGCCACTGTTGCAATGGCTTGTTCCACACTTGCTTTATAGAGTTGAAGGAGTGTTGTTGTTGCTGCTATGGAGTGCCAAAGTGTTGCTTGAAGTGATGGATGAAGTTGAAGTGCAAGAAGAGATTGTGTAGAGGATGAGTTGAATGCTTGGAAGATGAAATGAATGAAGGAAGAGTTTTTTTGAAGGTGGGATGAGACAAACTACCATTTTCAAGGTTGGTTGGTTGAAGAGGGATGTTACAAATTGACCCCAATAGGAAGCATAACATTTCTGCCAGCTTCAAACATAGGAATCTGTCAAGGACGTAAGCGCACCGCGTAGATGTCTGTGTGTTGCGCAGGCATCTCTGATAAATATTCTTCTACCAACGCCAAGGACAAATGCCAAGTGGAATGAAGGCAGCAGTCTGATGTGGAATTTCGCCTTTGGATTTGGTTTTCTAAGGTGAGGATGTACAAAAGGGGAATTTGTGTAAGGGGTGCAAAATTGTGCCTATACAACATGAAGTCTACACAAGAAGAATGAAGCATACACATGAAAACATGAAGTATACATAGGAAGCATGAATCATACACATGAACACATGAAGTATACACAAGAAGCATGAAGCATACACATGAATGGTAGGATGAAGCATACACGTGGAATGGTAGCACGAAGCATACACGTGGAATGGTAGATGTCTTCCAAGAATTATATGACAAACTTCTAGAGGTATGAGGTCACATGTAATAATGTCTTGCTCATTTTTAGTTGCATACTTCAAAGTGCATTGTATAATTACATGAATTTCCTTACTATGCTACAATGATCCTACAGAGTATGGGCTTAGATGTGTAGTGGTAGAGAGACCTAGGTGTTAGATTGCATCATGTATTATTAAAATTTATATGATTGATTTAATGTTCAATAGTCTTAGAGGATAACAATGTTCAAACTTTATATATTTACAATTATATAAAGGAAGAGTGCATGTAATACAATTGGACTTTAAATATTTGAAGTAAATCATCTACAAATATCCATTGAAGTGTGGATTTATAATGCAAATATGGAAACCATCAACAAAAAAAGATGTGTATTAACCAAATAGCCATATAGGCATACATCAATATATGTCGATATAAGTATAACATATATACAAAATAGCCATATAGGCTTACAAGAATACCATATAGGCATACAATGTCAACTATATGCAATACAAAATATATGTCCACAAATGCCATATAGGCATACAACAAAGGAACCCAATAAAATGTTATTTTCCCCTCTAGGTGAAGAAAATATTTCATGGGTGACCTTTGATCTTCAAGGGGATGGAGACACATATGAGAGTGATCTACTTCGAATTTGAGGGCTACTCCTCCTATTTAGTTCATCATGGAGCCTTAGTTGTTACAATAAACATTATAGACATTAATATATAGAAATTACATTATAAAAAATGAAATATTTAACAAAATAATCACTTATCGCCTTCAAATGATCTCTCTCCTCATTTGCCACAATAGCAAGATCAAGTTGTGGCATTCTAGTGTCCTATAGAAACCATCCAGATAGAAATTAAACTATAAATCAATAATCACTTGATTTTTCAATAATAAGAAACTATAACAATGAATGTAATTTGAAATTTACTAATCTGCTTCATACCCCCTTCAAAGGCATGGAGTTATCAATTGTGGAAGACACACCATGCTCCATTGCCATATGAACATCAGGAGGTGTTTCTACCTGCATCATCTAAAAATAAAACAACATTATTCAATTACGGAAACTAGAATAGTGATGCAAGTCATGGCTTGTAATGTATGAGATAGTCAACAAAATTTTGAGTACTTTGGTAGATGTGTATGAAAAATGTGGTAGCATAGACAAGGTAGTGAATTGTTTGAATTTTTTTGAGAGAATTGTTTGATGAAATGTTTTGGTAGACATGTATGGAAAATGTGGTAGCATAGAAAAGGCAGTGAGTTGTTTGAAAAAATGCCTCAAAGTCCATCACCATGAGACCACATTTCTTTGAGGCAATTTTTCAAATAGCTCATTGACTTGTCTATGTTATTGCTTACTATGATGGTTTGATATATTTTTTCCAAGCATCCATAGTTTGTTCGAAAGCACCTATTTTAGGCTTTTAGCCATAACAACAAGGAAGTGAATTGTTTAATAAAATGCTTTGGTAGACATGTATGGAAAATGTGGTAGCATAGACAAGGCAGTGAGCTATTTGAAAAATGCCTCAAAGAAATGTGGTCTCATGGTGATGAAATGTGGTCTCATGGTGATGTCCATCACCATGAGACCACATTTCTTTGATGCATTTTTTCAAATAGCTCATTGCCTTGTCTATGTTATTACTTGTTATTATGCTTTGATAGATTTTTTCCAAGCATCCATAGTTTGTTCGAAAGCACTTGTTTTAGGCTTTTAGCCATAGCAGCAAGGAAGTGAATTGGTTGATAAAATGCTTTGGTAGACATGTATGGAAAATGTGGTATCATAGTCAAGGCAGTGAGTTGTTTGAAAAAATGCCTCAAAGAAATGTGGTCTCATGGTGATGTTTGCCTTGTCTATGTTATTGCTTGCTATTATGGTTTGATAGATTTTTTCCAAGCATCCATAGGTTGTTTGAAAGCACCTATTTTATGCTTTTAACCATAGCAGCAAGGAAGTGAATTGTTTGATAAAATGCTTTGGTAGACATGTATGGAAAGTGTGGTAGCATAGACAAGGCAGTGAAATATTTGAAAAACTACCTCAAAGAAATGTGGTCTCATGGCGATGGACACCACCATGAGACCACATTTCTTTGAGGCATTTTTTCAAACAACTCGTTGCCTTGTCTATGTTATTGCTTACTATTATGGTTTGATAGATTTTTTCCAAGCATCCATAGTTTGTTCGAAAGCACCTGTTTTATGCTTTTAGCCATAGCATCAAGGAAGTGAAACATTTGATAAAATGATTTGGTAGACATGTATGGAAAATGTGGTAGCATAGACAAGGCAGTGAGTTGTTTGAAAAAAATGTGTCAAAGAAATGTGGTCTCATAGTGATGTCCATCACCATGAGACCATATTTCTTTGATACAATTTTTCAAACAACTCATTGCCTTGTCTATGCTACCACATTACTATTATGCTTTGATAGATTTTTTCAAGCATCCATAGTTTGTTTGAAAGCACCTGTTTAGGATTTTAGCCATAGCAGCAAGAAAGTGAACTGTTTGAAAAAAAAAATTGGTAGACATGTATGGAAAATGTGGTAGCATAGACAAGTCCATGAGACCACACTTCTTTGAGACATTTTTTCAAACAACTCATTGCCTTGTTTATGCTACCACATTACTATTATGCTTTGATAGATTTTTTCCAAGCATCCATAGTTTGTTCGAAAGCACTTGTTTTAGGATTTTAGCCATAGCAACAAGAAAGTGAACTATTTGATGAAATGCTTTGGTAGACATGTATGGAAAATGTGGTAGCATAGACAAGGTAGTGAGTTGTTTGAAAAAATTCCTCAAAGAAATGTGGAATCATGGTGATGGACATCACCATTGGACCACATTTCTTTTAGGCATTTTTTCAAACAGTTGACTGCCTTATTTGTGCTATAGCTTACTATTATGCTTTGATAGAATTTTTCCAAGCATCCATAACATAGACAAGGTAGTGAACTATTTGAAAAAATGCCTCAATAAAATGTGGTCTCATGGAATGCCATGACAAGAAAATGCAATTGGCAGCTACTCCTAGCTATTAGTTATGCAATGTGAAGTAATCGCATAACTGCTTATGTTGACTTTCTAAAAAACTATATTGTAACTGAAATTTTGTCATCTATCAACATCTAGTTATTAGTTATGCAATGTGAAGTAATGCTTTGAGTCTAAAAGATGTGCAATGCAATGTAATCAACGATATGAATATAAACTACCAAAATCTATTAAGTACAATTCATTAGTTAAACTCTTTATTTTATTACTTGAGTGAAGCTTCAAACTCCACCTCCACTGGGAGGTGTTGTCGTAAAATCTCCAAGATTAACCTATTCAACATCCAAAATCATATATTAGAATACCATTCATATAACAATGCTATTCACATTTAATATTTATAATTGTTTACTAGTTACATACCTCAACAGTACATGTCATAGTGTGATACGGAGGTAAAGAACCGTTGAAAACTGAATGAAAGTTGTGACCCTAAAATTTCATTACAATCATTAAACTAAATTAGTTAATCTTACATTTCAAAAATGAAATTTAATAAATTAAATTCAATGAAATTGCTAACATTTACTTGAGTATCAAGGCTGAAAGCCTCATTCAAGAGGGCATCTGTCATCACCAATTGTTGAGCTGCAGATGTAGCCTACGCACTTGCGTCTTGACTATCCATGGGGTCATAACCATAGGGTGACCCGCAAGCCTAAAAAATATGGGGTGGAGCCCTACTCCTCGAAGTCTCCCTCAACTCACGTTATGTTGCAAGAATGGAAGGCTCTATGATGCTCTAGGTCAAGGAACTAATGGACTGTAGTGTCTCGACCTCAACACTCTCCTTCACAATGAAAGAGATAGCCATGTGCTCATAGGTTGGTCTGGTGATTGCTTGTATCATTGGTCGTTGTGGGTCAAGATGTGCCCCTGGTCTACCCTGTGTGAACCTCCCACCTCTACCCTGGAAGTCCGCATATCAAAATAGTTTGGCACTTTATTGAGGACAAACTCATAGTAGAGTTTCCTCAAAAAATATTGTGAGACCTCATTAGTGTTTCGTGGAGGATGGGGAAAAACCATCTACCACCTCTACCAAAAATGGTTCTTTATCCCTTGGTGGTTGCACCAATGAATAGGGAACCTCTTGCTTGTAGGGTGTAGAGGTTGATTTGTTTATGGGTTTGTGAAAAGGGAACACAAGTCAAATTTTGTATTTTTTTCATTTTTGACTTGTTTATAAGATAACTTATATGCATAGAATTGTTTAAACTCTCTCCTCTTATCCAACAAAGTAGATATTTGCTTGTTAATTGAATCTACATTTGATAACATAGATTCGAGAGATTGAGCAAGTGTAGCTCTATGCAAGGTTGAACTTGCAGGATCTTTCAACCTTGCAATTACGTCCTCAATTTTTTTTTTGTTATTTTCAATTTGCCCCATTAAATTTTCTTGTGTTCCAAGGGCATACTGAGGAATTACTAGAGGTGTTTGTTTTTGGGTTGTTCTTCATCGAGTATTTGGTGTTGAGGTGATTGAGGATTTTGAGGAGAAGTAGGTTCATTATCAATTCCTATAAATTAAAAAAAATTACATCAAAAAACCACTTAAATCTACCTATTTAGTAACAAATTCACACAAAAAATAAACAAAACTCACTCCTTTGACCTCCCCGACGTTGTGGCAAAATTTTGATGAAGAATCGGTGACGATTTGGTGAAGAATTTGACCTCCAATAACACAAGTGTGCTCTCGAGGGTTTGTAGGCCATGAGTTTGGAGGAAAACGTAGAAATCACAAATGAGAAATGTTGCTTTTTTGTTATAAAGAGCTATAACGCGAGTGTGTTATGGCCTTGGTGTTGTCGAGCCTTAGGCTCGGCAACACCAAGCCATAACGCAAGTGTGTTATGGATTTTTATTTTTATTTAAAAAAAAAATTGGCACTTCCCCCCCCCCATATTTTTGTGCACCCACCCTCTATTATTAAGAAATAAAATAATGCATGTAGTTACAAAGTTACCATGAATAATTCTGAAACATCAAGCCTCTCTAATGCATCCTCCATGTGTCCAAGCATGAACCCACACATGTCATGCCATTTTTCACATATGCACTCCTTACTCAATAATAACAACCCACTCACCCAACCAATCTTAACCACTAAACATGTGTTTGCTTTTATAGACACAAGCTTGCACAAATACAACCACTTGGTAAGATAAAATCATGTGCCACAAAAACATGTGAATACAAAACCATTGACCACTCATTTAATATTGGGTACTAAGCTTTCACTTTATTAAATGCTTTCCCCAAATATTAAATTATTATCCTATGTCTCCCACACGTAAAATAATAACCCAATGTTACAATACAACTTTACAAGTGGCCCCAAATAATTATCTAATGAGGCTAAACACACCTCCTAGGTGCACCACAATGAAATAATTATTTAATTACATTATAATAAATCAATATTATGTAATATTGTACAACACCAAATCCTAGCATTCTCCCACTTTTTGTAGACATTGCATAAGGAATCAATGAAATACATCATCATATCCATACATGAAACCACATGAACCTCCACCATGTTAGCATGCTCCATCAAGATACTTGAAATAAAACTAAAGTGACCACCATCTCAAGCAAGAACTCCTCTCATCCTCCAATGTGCCACCTATGGAAGAAAAGGAACATGTCAAGGTGAAGATGCACCGATCCAAAGAACACATGCATAAAATCCAAGTGATAACAAAATCTCTAAGTTGTTGTCAAAGGTGAAAACCCACATGACCGAAAATAGCATTCACAACACATGTCAATACATATAACCATCCATACCTCCTAGGTATCAACATCAGTAAACTCATGCCAATATATGCAACCAACAAGCCACAATCAAGCTCCCTATATCAAACCTATCAATGAAGAACATACATATCCAGGAACTCCCACTACATGGGTAATGCCAAATTTGAAAATGATCAAAGCATATCAAGTCTACTAATCAACAATATACCAAGGGGTGATAAATGATCAAAACATGTACCAAGGAAAAACACAATGATAGACACATGCAACCCAAGTAGTTGCATACTCTCTCACAACATGTTGACATAATACTCCCAAATCATATGGACATGAACCTCCAAGAAGGAACCATAGAACGAAGAGAGAAAACCTATAAATCATAACATGGCATTCTACCAACACCTCAAAGTGCTACGTTGTGTCAAGTATGATCTCCTTACAACCCCAAATGAAAAGCCTCAACAACACCCAAACATTCAATATCTTAGATCAAACAAACATATGAATCATGTATAATACCAACATGGATGTAAGCCTCTCTAACCAAGTAAATCAAAATCAAAGTATCAATTCCCAAAACTAGGAAATCAGCCCAATAAACATCTTGTAAACTCCTCATTAATGAATGATACCATAAATAACTTATATGCATAAGGAGATAACCATGCTAAACATCCCTCAAAATGAATCCTCTAGAACCAACTATCCATAGCTCAAGATCTGTATCTATGAAAGATAAAGCAATATAAACTCATGCTGAACAATACTCAAATGAGTCTCCCAAAATCAATCAACATAACTCAAGACTCATTCCCATGAGAATACAAAGCACATAATGTAATCACATCTGAAACAATAATGGGAAAATACCTTTTAGATGATAAACCACCGAGTAGACCAAAGAGTGGGAATAAGAATGCTCCTCCAAGATAACCAAGTCATCATGACTCACTCCAAGAACAATATCCTCTATAGGTCCATGAAATTACATCCTTATCTAGGTGAAGCCTCCTTGTTCTTCCTATTGAAACCTCCAAAGAGCAACTATCTCAAGCAAATGTATCTAATCTCAAGAGAAATCTAGCCTCAACCAAGTCTTCAAGTATCCATGAGCACCTGAAATCGATCAATCCATGTTAAGATTTAAGTGTAACACAACACCCTCATGAAGCTCCCAAGCAAATGACCAATGTACTCAAATACCAAGAGAACCAACAAGATCAATTTCAAAGCTCCAACTACAAAATCAAGAACCCAACATGACATCATGATCTAACCATATCTTCCTAGGAGATCACATGCACCAATACATACATCATGGTCTCAAGAGAACATGTACCATGCAAAAACTCTAATGTAGAATCAAGAGTACATCATGACATAATACCAAACATACTCTAAACCCATAATCAACACCTCTAATTACATGGATATAACTATATCCTAATAGTGAACCTGTATATGTGAACGAACTCTTTGGAGTAACAGTATCTAAGAGCTCCTCCATGATATCCACAAACACTAAGAAGATCATCCATCACCAATGATGAATCCACGTCACTACCAACTCCCACTAAACTGTGGTACCGATCTACACATGACATCATAAATGAAGATCATCTAGGTCCACACACACAATTGAAATGCCAATAACACCAAATAGAACCAATATCTCCAATCCAAGAAAATACAACCGCCATCAAAACACTAGGAATCAATCCCACTGCCAAATCATCACATCAAAAGCTCCCACCAAAATGCATAGCCAATGAAATGTAACTAAGCTATCATGACATCATGATAAATTTGCATGCTAGAAGTCCCATCAACTGACTAATCAGGTACTCTAATCATCCATCCTCTCATCTCAAAGCAACATACCAATACATAAATGACCATAGACAAGGTCAACTAACATACTATGCATCAATATTGAATCAATCTTATCGATATAGATAGTCCACATCTAAGTCAGCACACCGCAAGAAAATGGGTAGCTACACCACAACCTGCATAAATTAAATATCCCAAACAATGAAGCATGCAAACTCATCATCACATTAGTAACCTACAAATCAAGATATCATAGAAGATAATCCTATAGACAACAAGACTCAAACACCAAATCAAGCATAGATCTAATTTTCCAATCATGTCCAAATATGAGTAACCATAGTCAAGGAACCAAACAAGCATCTAGGAGATAAGAACAACCTCCTAACACCAAACTGTATCACCAACAAACAACCACATACATGATCATAGCATGACAATGCTCAAATGTACCTACATATCCATGACACCATAATCATTGCCAACATTGTACATGCACTCAACTATCACCCACACAAGACTCCAAGTCTCTACACGTGTCAACTCATGTTGTCAAAATCGAAGACAACCTATGTACCTATCACCATCAAAGTCCAACTTTGAAAAAAACAAGTGTAAACGTATACCATGAAGTACCAAACCGATAATCAATTGTATCATCATAAATATTATATAAAAACATGTACTCCCTCAAGGTTTCGCCTCTTGACTCATCTAGATGTTCATGTAATCACACCCTGAATCTTAGGCACCTACAAGTGATGAAAAAAAGTACAACACTCTCTTTGCACCACAAACTAAAAAGCTACTTGATCCACTATGTAGTACACTGCACATGCTCTCCAATGTCTATTCAAAATCAAAAATCTAATTTTGTATGCAAAAGTTATGACCAAAACCGTGAAACCAATAAAATCTGCTTCTGAGCCCCAAAACTAATCTAAATAGAAAAGTCTTGAAACCAAAACTATACCATTGTGTAGTGCTCAGAGAGAGATTTTTGTTCACTATTGGAAGTCAAAAATCTGACATCCTAGGAGACATTTATGCCTCTTGAAAAAAACTTTCCCAATTTGGCTCTTGTGTGGCAGCTTGGTGACCCCTGAATGGAGCCATTGGCGGCCCACCAGTGGCAGGGCATACCAATGGTGCCCGAGCAACACTAGTGGCAATAGATTCCAAATCATATAAAAAAATTAATGCAAGTTGCAGTTTAAATTTCTTAAAACCCAAGGAGTTAGGTAGAGGTCCCCCAGTGGGATTGAGGGCCTAAGACCATTGGCCTAGCCCCTGGGCCAACCACTAGTGGTGGAATCAATAGGATTGTTGACAACAACAAACAAGCCTTTCACTACCAGTACCCTATCGATACATGTTGTAGGGGTGATAAGGGTCAAGGTACAAGGTTTGTGGACACCCCCCCCACTATATATATTTAATTAATTTAAATCTTCGATAAAAAAATTATTTTGCAAGGTATAGGGTCCACAAACCCTTAGAGTTGGTACATAGTGTAGACATGTCAAAATACCTTAACACATATCACACATCCTAAATCGCATTTTTCCATCATCGACATCACTTTTATCCCCATCCTTGCATTTTACTTCACTTGCATCATTAATCTTATATTAACATCATTTTCACTAATTAACCCTATTTCTCTCTTTTAATTAAATGATCCTGAATTGTTTATTTAATTCACCCATTTTATCACTAATATTCTCCTTTGTCACCCTAATTGAATAATGCCTAATTATTTAATTAGTATCATCTATGTTCCTCTATTAACATCATTTTCCCTTGATCTAATTTCTCCAAATCTATAAAACAACCCTCATCCTTCTCATAATTCATCTAGAGAATTTGTGAAGAGATCATGTCCAAATGAGTCTTAAGCAAATTGAGCATTCACCATTGCATTCTAGGTCATATCATCAAGCTTTTGCAATCATGGATGTGTTGTATTGAAAGACAATCCAACATATCAAATCAACACAAATACACTTCACCATGGGATGGTAAGATTGTGTAGTTTTGAATTCATTTGTGTTTCAATTTGATTGAGCTAACTTTGTTGTTTGAATTCATAGCTATGGAAATTTCATTTTATGAGTAGGTGGGTCCTAATCCTTGTTTTGGTTTCATTTTGGTTAAATTCATTGATAGAATCTTGATCCATATTTCCCTTTTAAATTAATTGGCACACCCGGTGGGACCTAGGTCCTTTAATCTAACATTTCATCAAGTTTTATGATCAGTCGTAGGTTTTGGGTTGTCATTTTTTGCAGGGGTCACTTTTGTCAACTAGGTCACTATTGTCCTAAAATTTGAATGCAATTGTCTCTTTTTTTGGCCACTATTGCATCAATCCAACCACAATCATCTTGGAACTAAACCACTATCATCCCATTTTTCTATTGCTCTCATCTTATTTTCTAGCCACTACCATTGGAACTAATCACTATCATCCTTTTTGTTTGTAGGTTTCTAACTGTGTTTATTTTGATTGTCATTACAAAACCGCTATCATCTTATTCAGAACCACTATCCTCCTAAAATCCAACTGCTATAGTCAGACAAAGCCATGGTCGTCTCAAGAGTAGAGCCGCTATTGCAGGTAATAGGGTTGTTGTCGTACTACTTTCTACTTCTATTTCAATCTTTCAATCTTTTATGGATTTGGATTTACCTAACCTTAACCCTAACTCAATTGATGTTTGTTGTGATTTGATTTAACCTAAATTATTTGGTGTGGATCTTGTAGGGTGAAGACAATATTTCATAAAACTTCTAATCATTTGCTTGTAGGGGTGATGAACGGTCAAAGATATCCAAGATCAAACTACTAACAATATGCTTGCAGCCCCTTCTTCAAGATTAATTTTTTTACAAGCATTTGTATGTGTGTTGGACGTCTTAAACATTTGGTTTTGGTGCTTTAAAACACAAATTGCCTAGATAGATAACACTTCATTTTGGGCTTAAGAATCGAATTGCAATGAATTGTCCTCCATGTTTTCCGTGATTGGCAAACCAGATGCATATCCTCTCCCCTTACGTCATTTGACAATCTTGGGTGTAAGAGAAACATCTTGGGTTTCACAATTTTTGGTCACCAAAGGCATTTTTATACGTATCCTCTCCCCTTGTGTCATTCGGCGATCCTAGGTGTAAGATAAATATCAAAACACTAAGCCTTTCTTTTTTATTAGAGGGCCTACCTTTGAGATACATCCCACAATAGAGAACTCATAGGTGACCTTCAAGCACGTTTATCGACAAGCTATATAAAGTATGCGAAAATGAAAGTAAGTAGCATAAATCTATTGATGGCTACCTTGTGGGCCTACTCTCATGTGAACGAATGGGTCGCTTAGGGGAAGCATAATACTTTAGTGTCTCCCATCTAAAGTATACCCAGTGGTGTTCACGGTGTCATTAAATACCTTTGTTTTAGAAGCCTATGCAGGTTTTCTAAAATGATTCTTCAAAGTAGTGCACAAGAATAAAACCGTTATTGGAAGTTACTTACCACATCTGGTCTATAGTTGAGGCATAAGGCTTAAGAGTTCATTCTCTTTTACAAAGACAGGAGCAGCAAGGTGGTACATGACCTTGTTGTGTCCTAATTGAACCCTATATAGATACAAATTACATCACTTCTTTTGGGGTGAGGTAAGCCTACACGAAGGATTGTACCTATATTCCTTAGGATGTAATTGACTATCTTGTTCGAGCCATACTAGTGGATCTTATGGAAGAAGGCCCACAAAATATCCCCCTTTCCCACTGAGTTAGTCATTTGCATACTTTTTCGTGTTGTATTATATCACTTGCTATCAAACACATCCCCCAAAACATCAGATAAAAAACATTCAAAGTGGAAAACTTGTCAAAAAATGGTCACCAAACTGAAAACTGTCAAAATTTGACTGCTATTGTGCATTTTACTTCTGTCATAGCATCTTAAATTAGTCGTCCTAAAACTCAACCACTACTGTGCATCCAACCGCTATTGACATGATCTCTGCTTTACCAGTCACTAATTTACATAAAGCTCACTTTTGTCAAACATTATGGTGGTCGTCCTAAAACAAGTTCGCTATTGCATAATTTCTATTGCAATCATCTTAGACAACAACCACTATTGTATCAATTTCTTGCTTGTCTCATAATTGGTCAAAATTTGGTTTCAAAACATTGGAATAGCACCTTACATAGTTTTTAGAAAGATTGTCATCATTAGACCTGCACTTTCACACCTTCATCTTACACAATCAAACATCACCATCTTACACTTCAAACTTGGTTTACATAGGGTTTGTAACTATCACCTTTTGGACAAGAACAACAAAATCAAACTTGCATCATATCTTATCAGCAATCTTGGACGTCCTTTACAACACCATCATAAAAAAAACATTCATCTTAGCCTTTGGACTTATATTGAAAACAAGATATCAAATCCTATCATCTTGCTAGTCTCTCTATCAACACACCTTATCCTCTAGTAGTCTTGTCAAAATTTAGTGGATATCATCCTTCCCTAGGTTTCTTGACTATTAGCATCCACCTTTACTTGTAGCTTGTAAACTGAGGTCAAGTGAAAAAATCAATATATCCTCCATCACCATCCTTGAGACATAGAAAACATCAAACAAATCTTGTTCATTCTCGTTTTCCTACGCTAGTATGATATCAAAATCATCCAAAATTCACTCACTCTCTTTGCAGGGTTGAGCATCCTTAAACATAGCACCGTTTATCAAAAACCATCCAAAATCTACTCATCTCATTATCATAGGATTGGGCACCAAAATATCATCATTCCTAAACATCCAAGAATCCTGCATCCAACTTGATCACCAAACAATCCCAAAATCCACATCAAACCATATCAATCAATCAATATCCTTTGTCCAAAAGGTTTACAAACTTTCCCTTTGTATGTCATTTCACCAATCAAATTTTCAAACCACAACATCACCATCCCATCATAAATTGCATATTCTCATTCACTGAGGTATATTACGCAAGTTTATAACAACAACAAGGTCACAAAATCGAAAAAAATGGAAGCTAACAAAAGAAGCTCAAGCGGATCTAGGACCACTAATGTGGAAGCTTCAATTTCTCAACCATGGGGCTTTGATCCTAATGCAACTACGACTTTTTCAACCCCTCAAGCACAACAACTCATGTTTAGAGCTCAACCTCCAAGTGAACAAGATCTACAACTTCAACATGAAGAAATGCTTGTTAGAAATCAAGATCAACCTCCTAGTCTCTGTGATGTGGTCATTGAAGAACATGATAGTGATGAAGAAATCAATGATGAAAAACTCTTAGAGTACTCTCAAGATCCTAAACTACAAAAACTAATGGACAAAGTACTTGGGTTATATCCTAACACATGCTTTTTGAAACTTGCTCAACATGGTGCTAAGTTACATATGGACTTTAATGTTGGTTCTCTTAGAGACCCATCCCTCATTTGCATTAACGATCAATCAATTGTTAGACAAGTCCCAAAATAAACAGTGGAACTAAATATACCCCATATATTTTTGAAACAAAAAACACCTCTCAACGATCAACCTTATGAACAAGGGGATAATCCATTATATAGACCTCCTTCACAACTCGTAAAAGCATCGGTCACCCAACAAGGTCAAGGGAATCTAAACACCATGGTGACTCAAAATCTGCCTCCATAATCAAACCCCTTCTCCACACCACTTGCAACACAAAATGTGGCAACTAATACATCAAGACCCAATGTTTCAAGAACTCTATATGATGCATCTTTGAACTTTAATCCACAACAATAAGACCCTAATGTCAACATGCAAAATGTGGGTAATTTACCACCTACACAACAATAGTATGCAACAAATCTAAAAACCAATATCCCCCCACAACAATAGTTGCATGCTAATATTCCACCACAAGCACAACATATGCCATCACCAATTTACACAACACAACAACAACCACTTGCATACCAACAATAACAAACCAATGTACCTCAAGACCAAAGCATTTACCAAGCGAATACACAAGGACAACAACAAACACAATACATGCAATGACAACCATCGTACTATGATCCTTCATACCAACAATATCAATGTGGATCTTCATCAAGTAAAAACCCTCAACAACAAACTTTCATTCCACCACCACAACACAACCATCCTCAAAATCAAACACATAATCCCCCATCACAAAACATTGGTACACAAAAAACTCCTAATCCACAGCAACAAACATATACACATCAACAAACGCCACAACCAAATGTACCCCCTCAACAAAACATACCTCCACAACAAAATCAACGTCCTCCACAACATCAAACCTTCACCCAACAACACCAAACCTATGCATCACAACAACAAAATCCTAATCCACAATACCAGAATCTTAATCCAAAAGGTCAAAACATCAATCAACAACACACACACACCATTTTGCAAGGACCTTATCCTTCATCATACACTGCCCAAGGGCCCTCCTACACACAAAACCCACAATATAATACATAATACATGGTAGGAAAACAAGGTTATGGAGTCCCTAATCCTCAAATGAACATACCTAGAAGTGACTTAACCTTACAAATTCAAAGTCTTAACCAAAGGATATCAGATCTTCAACTTGGAAAACAAAAGAAAAGCTATACACTACAAGATATATGTCCATATTCCTTTGATCATACCATATCAATGATCCCTTTTCCCAAGAACTTTGAAATCCCTAAATTTGATAAATATAAAGGGAGAGGAGATCCAATTGAACATGTAAGAGAATTTTCAGTGGCTTGTATGCAAGTTGCAAATGATGACTCTACTTATTGGGACTCTTTCCAAGAAGTCTCGGGGGTGCAACTATTGAATGGTTTTCTCATATACTACCCGGTATTGAACTTTGATGAGCTATCAGTCAAATTCATAAACCACTTTTCTTACAATATTAAACAAGACATAACGGTTCTCAATCTATATAAAATCAAACAAAACCAAGTCCTTCGCTTCTTACTTGCAAAGATGGAGGCACAAGGCTAGAAAAACTAAATGGTCCGTTCTAGAAAGGCAACTAGTCAAAATCTTTATCTCTAACCTTCAAACGGACATTAACTATCAATTAACCATGTTATGTCCTAACAATTTTGAATCTAAATCATTGAAAAGGGTCTAGTCACTAAAAGAGATCTTATAGAAAAAGGTACCATAAAACTTTACAATAATAACAACAGAGACGAAGCATCGGGATCCAATGACAAACCTCAAAGTTGGGTAAAGAACAAGAATGTTACAAATGATGGAGTGGTAGACGCCAAGTTTGTTCAAAATGTACAACAACCTTACCAACCACCTCCTAACAATCCCTAAAATACCGTCCAAATGAATCAAACGAATTACCTTGGAAACAATATGCAAAACACTCAACTCATGTACCCTCAAAACAACCAACAAACAAACCAAAATCAAAACAATCAAAGAGGGCCACCAAGGCAAAAATTTACAACCAACAGGAAAACACACCATTGGGGGAACCCATGGAGGTTATCATGCATAAGCTAATCCAAAAGAACCTGATCAAATGAACTATGAGGAGCCAAACTTTAAACCCCCATGGTATAATGAGAATGATTAATGCAAGTTTCATCAAATTAAAGGTCATAAGACAAGAGATTGCATGAGGTTACAAAATATCACCCAAGACTTGATAGACAAAGGAGAGGTGGATATTGAAAACTGTCTTGGACCCTCTGGAAATAGCGACATGGGTATCTACAAGGATCCAATCCCTGATCATTCTAAGGGAAACAATAAAGGTAAGGGACAGATTACCAAAAAGTTGCTTATACCTATGACAATGTTGTAGGAACCATTTGTCAAGTTGATGGCAATATCAATGTAGTAATAATACTTGGTAGAAACCCTGAGTGTAACGTCACTACCCAAAGAGGAAAAATGACAATCCAAGGAGCCCCGTTTCAACCAAGAGTTACCATTAAACCTTCAAGTGACTACAATATTGTTGACCAATTAAAGAAAACTCCAACCTTAATCCCTATCCTTGAGCTTCTCAAGTTATCCCCCACACATAAAGAGATTCTAGAAAAAGCTCTCATTGAAACTTCAGTGCCTAACGATATCAACATAGATTAGTTTCAAGCTATGGTTGGGACCATCACTTGGTAATTTTTGAAAAAGAACTACCCCAAAGATCCTTTCATAATCAACCCTTATATCTCAAAGTTTGCATACATAAACACAAGATCAAGAGGGTCCTGATAGATGGAGGTATTAGATTAAACATATGTACCTTGAAATTAGTAAAGCAGGTTGGATATTCTGATGACGTTATTGACAAGAACAAAAGCCTAACAATAAGGGCTTCTGATGATAACAAAAGAAACTTTGAAGGAACAATCAGACTTCCAATTCAAGTGGGACCAACTATAGCTAAAACAACTTGTCAGGTACTGGATCTTGAGCTGCCCTATAACCTACTCTTATGATGCCCTTAGATCCACGCAATGCAAGCAATCCCTTCAAACTTCCATCAATGCTTAAAATTTCCTTATAATGATAAGGAGGTTACAATATATGTTGATCCCGAACCATTCCATTACTGCAAGAGCTTAGAGGAAAAATACAATAAGCTTTTTCAAATACCCAGTAATGACATATCTTTCCATTCATTCTCCTATATCAATCCATCATCACTCACATCATCCTCAACTCCATCTTCATCATCTGATCCACCTAAATCCGACCTTGAGATCTAGGTACTTGACAATGGTTGTGGAGAATACCACTTTAATCAATCTTTATGCATTGGAAAGCTACCCCGTCACCAAGATCTTATGGGAGACCAAATGAAATCAAGCACGTTCAAGCTATCAAAATAGAAGTCAAACCTACCATATTCACCAAATGGGGAGACATGAAGGATGAAGTGGTATGTGAAGAAGATCTCTCTACATGGCTTTACAAAGAAGAAGAAAAGCAACTACCTTCCATCCCTGTTGATCCTAAAAGTAAAGGGTACCAGCTAGAAAAAGGCACGGGTTTCACTAGAAAAGGTGCCCTTGGTCTAAATGAACAAGGAATACGAGATCTAATCATCATGGAGAATTGAAAGAAGAATCTAGGACTAGGGTATGGTTTGATAGACATTGTGACTTCAAACACTGAAAATACCATCTATGATACAAAAATCTCCTCCTACCGTGATTGAGATATTGAATGAGTATGATCTTAGTGACAATGATCTATACATAGCAGAATTATTTCAAGGCATTAGCATAAACACAATCACTACCCATTCCTTTAAACCTACATCCCAAACAAAAGAGTTCTCCAACTCATTTACTTGCAGTTAATTGATTGCGATCAACAACATCACACGCCTGTTGTGGATATATTTTAGAACGATGAAGCTAGAGTTGAGTTTTTGGGACTTTGCACTAGTATTCCATTTGGGGACCACAAGGCAGGCTTTGAAATTGAACTTGAACAAGGAGCATACTTTGGGAGGAGATTGCATCGTCTAGTTGCAAAAAAAAAAGAATATCTAAACATAAAAATAAGATCCAATGGTGAAAAACATAATGTGGCATTATCAGATCAAGAAAAAGGTAAAACATAGGACACATTTGACAGTGAAAGCCTCTCTGAGGCGCCTGAAGATGGAAGATTCAATCTCCCAATCACAAAGTATCAAGAAAAGTCAACAGTGTTGGTCGAAGGTTTTGAACCTATTAATGTGGGAATGACAAATGCACCAAAGATAACATATCATGCAACCACTTTAGATCCTGATGAAAGAATCAACTTCTCAGCATTCATAAATGAGCGAAAGATCAACTTCACATGGACTTATGCAGATATTCTAGGATTAGATCTAGCTCTAGTAGTCCATCATTTAATAGTTTACCCAAGAACAAATCCAGACAAACAAAAGCTTCGTAAGATGCACCCGCAAATCATGCTTCTAGTCAAGGTGGAGATCTAGAAACTGTTGGACATTGGATTCATAAGGCTTATAGATTATTCTGAGTGGGTATCCAACGTGGTACCATTATCGAAACCCATTAGGGGCATACAAATATGTACAAATTTTAGAGATCTCAACAAGGCATTCCCTAAGGACGACTTGCCACTGCCTAACATCAATATTATAGTGGATTTAACAGTTGGCCATGAGATGTTATCTCTTATGGATAGTTTTTCTGGCTACAACCAGATCAAAATAACACTTGATGATCAACATAAAACAACATTTACTTGCCCTTGGGGAACTCTTTGTTGGAATGCCATGCCATTCAAATTAAAGAATGCATGAGCTACATACCAAAGAGCAATGACCACTATATTCCATGATATGCTTCACATTACCATCGAGGACTATGTCGATGATATTTTAGCAAAATATATCATCAGGAAAGGACAACTGGATAACTTGGATAAGATATTTGATAGGATAGAAGAGTACAACTTGCATCTAAATCCAAAGAAATGTGTATTTGGCATAACATCAAGGAAAATATTGGGCTATATTGTATCTAAAATAGGTATTGAGGTAGATCCAACAAAGGTCAAAGCTATCCTATAAATGCCTCCCCCAAAGACATTGAAATAGCTATGTAGCTTGCAAGGAAAACTTCAGTCGATTTGAAGGAATGTTACACAAAGAAAGGCATCTCAATGCAAAAAAGATTCTGCCACAATGACTTCAACACCTTCACAGTTTGATTGAAGAATTGCAGCTACCTTTTGCTCACTGCATCTAGTAAACTAGCACATGAAAGCTCACACTACATTGCTCAATTTCGCACTCTAACACACTGCACTTCACATCATTCACATCTCACACATCTATCTTTCATCTATCTTGTCATCCTTCAACAGATCAACTCATACTTTACCATATTCAACCTTGAAACCTTCTCCAAGGTTGGCTATGCACCTCAAATTCGCAAATTCAAATTAGGTCGACACCAAAACACTTCCATGGTGGATAGAAGTGAATGCATACCACATCAAAACTTAATTAGGACCCAAATCAACAACATCACTCAACCACACACTATCACAAACAATATGTATCCTTCGCATGTAGTGTAAACACCAGGTCGGTCGTTACCTATACAAACACCATTAAACTTTTAATTACACGCTTCCTCGAACCCAAGGATGACTTGCGAACCACACTCCATGCTCAAACATGATCTAGAATAATCCACAAACACCTTGAAATCCAACAAACTTCTTCGCAACAAATTCTACTTGAAGAGTGTATAGATGTGTACACTCAAACAACTTTGCCATACATTGTTACTTGAAAAACCATCTTTTAAAGCACAAAATCTCAAACCCTCTTGACTGAGGTAAACTACCAACACCATCAACACACATTCAAAATTGCAAGACATGAAGCACAACTACCGAGAAATGCGGAGTAGAAACATTTCTCTTAAACACCTCTACAATACACAATCACACACTGGTGAACACAACTTATTTTGTACAACGATCTAGCACACCAACTCTTGAATTTAACACCTCTGAACACCTATCACCAACATATCTAAATCGCACAGGAAAATCTTCAACCTAGAAGAAATGCAAAGCAAAACCAAAACACAACTTTGTAACCTAGAAAACCACTGCAACACCCAATTTCCTCTTTTTATTAAAATTTGTCAAAATCACTTGGAAACCAAGTACCAAAGACACATCCTCGTCATCTTGAATACTTCCACAATCACAAACAAAAGCTTATCAAAGCAATACTAGAGGTTGACACTAGTAGCTTTATTACTGACAACATAATACAACTAATCAAAGCATGGATAACATCAACTGCTCACACTCTTCAACAATCTCACTTAACTACAAACATCAATGACAACATAGGCTTGTTGACATCAATGACAACACCAACTTCTCATACTTGAAACAAATTTATCTTTATATGTTATGTGTCCATAACATTTATTACAAACTTAATCATGACCTTTTGGAAAAAATAATTTAACATGCACTTTTATGATCATATATTATTTACTTATATTGAGATAGTTTATGTATTTCCTATGATATTTCTCACATGCCCACATCATTCTAAGCCTCATATTATTTTCTTGTGCATTAAGTTCTAATCTCTTGTACATGTGCTTTCATGATTATACCTTACTTATTTATGCTTTCTTTGTCTTATCACACTTCTAAAGCTACTTATCACATTGGGGGTATCATATCTTCGCCCACAAGTATTGATTGCTTACGTGATCCACCATTTTCTTAAGAGATATCTATGGGGTTTCCATTCCTTCCGTATACTAATAAGCGTTCACATGTCTTATCATGTAATCGAGAGTTCTATCTTATCACTTATGGGGTATCATGCCTTTCCTTATCTTATTGTGTGTTCACATGGCTTATTTTATACCTAAGAACCACATTGGGGACACCATACCTTATCCCTCTCATACATACTTGCATGATTTGTATCTCACCTCTAGGGATATTTTTGGTTTTTGTATTTCTCTATGCCGGGCCCAAAACCTTCTATGCCTTGACAATAATCTACGATCTCTATATTTTTCATTCTTATCATTCAATATATCTCACTTGTTTGTCATGTGATTCTATCTATGACAATTATCACTTTACATGATTTATGTGGTTACATGATTACATTACCTTTATTGTAATTTTCCCTCTCGTCCAATTCCTTTCATTTAATAGATGCAACCAATTGAAAGGGGGCATATATTATCACTAATGCTCTTATATTGAGACTGCAAAATAATTGTTGATGTCTATGCAAAAAATCATCATTATAACTAGATGAATCTTGATCTCACCACACGGTCATTCCTAAAGTAACATACCATATTATTATCACTACACTGGGTGGAGCATTTTGGTACCACTTTTTGTTAGGAATAATTTCTAACCCTAGTGCCTCTTTTCTTTATTTCATAGTTGTTTCACTTAACTCATAGTTATGCTTATTTTATTTGTGTGATAGAATCTACTCATTGCACATATTTTCTTTATTTTGTAGGTTGCTATGGAGCTCTCAAAATTAAGGAGATGAACATAAACAAAAAAAATATGGGTTCATTTCTTCACAAGGATCCCATATCCTTTTATGCATAACTATTTAATCTTCGTTACTAGCTAATAATACTCATACAATTTGAAATGCATGTTCATTTTATGATTCACATGCACCTCAAAGCGGGGGAAAAATGTAATGGTAACATTTGCATATCTATACAAATTCCTATTTAATTTTGGGCTCATCTTGATGGAATATATTAATACAATTACATAGTGAAAGATGGTGCACTCTTGTTCTTAGTTTGGCTCCTTCCTCAATCTTTTATCCATCCAATTTACAAATACTAAAACATGTATTTGACCTTATGTCATCCCTAATTACATGCATTTCCACACTGATAATTATTTGCTATTTATTACATCTAACTTCTCACTATTATCCACACATTCATTCTCTGCCTTGAAATTCATGATTTCCTATCTTGGGTCAATCCTATGGTGCCTATATTCAATCTTGAGCTATATGAGATTGACCCCAAAATTCAAATTCATTTTTATCAATCCCCACTTTTTCACTAGCCATCGAGAGCTAACTCGGTACACATTTTCATGATTTATTGTTATGTCTTGGTATATAAAGATGTTTATTTATGTAATTAAATATATTTAAGAACTATTCTAGATCATTTGCATCACAAGAAGCATTCACTATAGGGACACTTCTATTGGAGCATGTTGACATTCAAATCTACACTCATGCAAACTTTCACCACCATGGGAAGTTCACAAATGCGGGACTTAAATTGCAAAACATCTAGATTTCAGATGTCGACTCTTTGTAGGATCTTCAGTGATATCTTCTTGAATCAAAAGGAGAGGAAAATGAGAAAGAAACTACTAAAAAATCTAACATTAATCTAAATGAGCAATTTTTAAATTTTTATTTATTTATCATATGTTGCACAACCATAATCAAATAAAATATATTTCAAGTACTTGTTAAGTGAATAAAAGGCCATTAAAAAAATGGATGAATTAATCATGACTTCATATATTTATTTATTGATGATGTATATTTATAAATTCATATGCCACTTGAAAAGAGTTTAATACATGGAGACTACTACCATTAACAAAAAAATGAGAAAATAGTAAGTATGCAGAGCCCTTGTGGCATGTGTATCCCTAATAATTCTCCTCTCTACATGAGCATAGAGCTCTTATTTATAAAATAGTCACCACAAAAGACAAAACCACCATGCCAAGAAACAAGAAAATTAATTACTATGCATGCATAACTACCACATAGTCATACCAAAATTTAAATTTGAAGTGATGACCTCTTGAAGAATTGATGAATGCCATATTTGAAATTTGGCACGATATACCATCAGTATGTGGCACTTCTCAAAATGGTGGGTAGAAGTTTTGGACTCCTCAAGTTGATTTCTCCTTTGAGGTGTGGTGGCTGTTAGATGGAAGCCCCTTGTGAAAGATTGGAGGATGCAAAAAAATTGCCGATAAATTTGTTCATATTTTCTCCACAAACTATGCAATATTTTTATGTTATCAACTTCTTTCCATTTTAAAAGTGTGTGAAATCTTGCCACATGTCTCCCTAATACATTATTTTTCCCTTTTATTGAATTGCAAATTCTTTGTGTGATTAGAAAGGGGCCCCACATACATTCCATTCTGGGTAGACTCAACTAATAACGTAACAGAGGATAGCTATCAAACTAGCAATTTCTTCATCATGCATGGGGATACTATACTATCCCCTTTCTAGCCTTCCCAAATTGGAGGTAATATCTATTCATTCCCTATTTTTAATGGGTTAAGATATAAAAAAACTAGGAAAATGTTATATTTATGTTTACTTGTGAAGTTGTCCAAAATATTGAAATTTTTCTATTTTAGGGAGCTAATGAAGTAAAAAAATCCAAGGTTGGAAAGTTTTAATTTTTTCAAGGTTTGTAGTTAGTGAATGGTGCTAAATGTGACAACATTTTGATTGTCATAAAGTTTGTGAGTTAGAGAATTGTGAGAAAATGTGACAAGGTATTGGTTGTTGCAAAGTTTGTAAGTTAGTGAATTGTGCAAAAAATATTACAAGGTTTTGATTGTTGCAAAGTTCACAAGTTAGTGAATTATGTGAAAATGCGACAAGGTTTTATTTGTCAGAAATTTCACGAGTTAGTGAACTATGTGATAGGGCAACAAGGTTGAGTTTCCACAAAGTTCACGAGTTAGTGAAAAAAGCGACAAAGAGAAGAAGTCACCTATTTTGTGATGTCACATTGTTTGTGAGTTTGCAAAATATGTGAAAGATGATAAGGTTTATATAATGACAAAAAATGTGAAAATGTGAAGAAAAGGAAGAACATAAGCGAAGAGAATGAAAGAAGAGGAAAAAAGGGATGAAGCTATGAATTCCATAAAGTTCACGAGTTTGGAAACTATGCAAAAGTGCAACAAATAAGAAAAGTATAGAATCTCTAACTTATGAGTAAAGACAAATTCAAATTTAAAATTTTAGTGGGAAAAGGAGCAATATTTAATGTGACTAGTGCATAGAAATTTGAACCACTCATTCATGTGGGATTTATTTCTAGTTGTTGATCTCAGCTATTCAAGGGGTAGATACACACTTTTAAATGATTCATTCTACATCCAATATCCCTTGTTTACTTGTTCTGAGCCTTGTGCTCTAACAACTAGATTTGAGGATGAAAATCCTTAGAGTTGTATGATATTAGAGGATGAAAACCCTTTGATTTCAAAGGATAAAAGGTTGAAACACCTTTGGTTCTATACAACAATCTCATCTAGATTTTGTGAATGTGCTCCATGAGTTGTAGGTCTAGTTGATATAAGATTATGTAATTCTATAGTTGCTATAGTGGTTTCCATATGATATTTTTAGTTCATTATTGCTATTGTACATGCTATTATTTATGATTACCATTGCAACATATTTTGTTTTAATCTATTTCACATTGGAAAGAGGAAAAAAGTTTTATAATAAATTTGTAAACTATGGGAAATTTTAGGTTTATCTAAGTTATCATTGTTATTGAAAATTTTGTGAGGAAATTTGGTTTTTGTAAGTGGTAATTAAAATTTATAAATCTAAAAATTATTGGGCAAAGATAATCCATTGAGGTTATGATATATGCATTGTGTTTGACTATTATATCAACTTGATTTATATATTGAACTAGTGGCAAGGGCTATCAAAACACTTATGTGGATTTAAGAGTTAACAATGCAATGATCTATAAAGTTGTAAGACTAGCAATTGTTATATCATGTGTTGACTGACGATCTTAGAGAAGATTGCACAATTATGTGTTGCTTCAACTATGCACCTTTATTATATGAAGCTATGAAGTTGATAACCCTACCATAGACAACATGTGTGCTGTTAGACAATGGTGTAATGATATTCCATTGTTAGATTGACAATTTCTTTGAAGTATAAAAACTTGCCAAGTGGCACGTGATTACCTCACCCCTTTTCTTCCCATTGGTGTGTAGATTTTGCAACCTACTAAAAAGAGGGCCCTATATCTAATGACAACATGGATTGCTTTGACCAATAGTTGGAAGGTAGGGTGTGGAATTTTGCCATGTGTCTAGGTTGATGTGACTTGTTCTTTAGCTTTTATGTATGGAGGTAAGGGGTCCATCTTGCTAACATTGATGCTCTTAGACAATGGTGCATCAATTTTAAGTTGTCAAATTAACAAATGAATATAATGTGTTGGTTGTTGATTTAAGAAAATATTAAATGGTTCCAAATTGATTTATCAAGTGCTTTTATTTCATGAACAACAAACCTCCAAAAATTTAAAATTTATGTGTTGAAAGGTAAAATTCCCACAGGGAACACACTTAATTACTAGCTATTTATAATCTTATGCAAGAACAATTGATCTCATCACTTACAAAATTTAAAATTAATTCTATCTAAGGAAAACAAAACATGTGAACTCCATGAAGTGATGCTAGTTGTATGTAGGGCACACAAAAAATTCCTGTGAAGGAGAGAGACCATTATTTTAAATGAGCATGAAGTGCAATGCTCTACAAAGTACTTAAACAAGCATATCTACATTCATATTTGCATCTAGGACACTTCCATGTGTGAAAGTGTTGTCTTTAACATTCACCCAAGGTCACCGGGCTAGTCTATCAAAAGAATTGATTGAGGAGAACTTCTTCTTCAAGGTATGTAGATACCGCTAGCCATTGCACATCCCTAGATATCATAAATTAAGGTGGCATAGGTTACAAAAGTCAACAATTAGCTAGCTTGATCTTGTACGTTGTAGCTTGGTCACACACATTAGGTCATCCTTGTGTAGCTTAGGATCTATCCCATGAGACATAAGTTTTCCCTATGGAAAATTCCACATTCAAAACTTGAGGTAGTGATTAAACTACAAATATTAATTTTTTGAGGCAATTAAATTTTATACAACATCAACATTTTCTTCATTGTAATTCTTGAAGTCAATTGTCCTATCCCTTGTCTTTTAATATTCATTTATTAAAATTATCAATTCTCAACTAATTTATTTAAATATAAGTAATTGTTCTTCACTTCTATGCATTTATTTAATTAACCTAGATTTAGAAAATGAATTTCATTCCTTCACAAAATTATATTGAAAAATATTAAAAATGTCAATTTGATTCTAGATATATAGGTGAAGTAGAATGAAAACTATTAAAAATGTCAATGTGGTCCTTGATATATGGGTGAAGTAGAATGACTAAGAAATCGTCCACCAAGAATAAAGTCTTGTTGAGTGCAACATTTGTGACACTTTAAAGAAATGTGACGAACATGGTAGAAAAGATATCCCTTATCCTTGACTCTTATCTAAAAAAATTAGTTGTTTAACGAATCGATACCCCTCAACCTTTAACATTTAACTCTTAACTAAAAGATATTGACCGAACAAATACTTCTCAACTTGTAACATTTAATTTTTAACTAAAAGAAATTGACTATTCGTATAACTTTTATTTATTTTTGACTCCTCACTATATTAATAAATAATAATAAAAATAAAAAATCAAAATTATTTGTCCTCTATAAAAACAAGAAAAAAAATAAAAATAATACAATTTTAAGTAAAGGCAGTCGAGATCACCTATACACACTTTTTGGACGGGTTATGTACGATGTGCAAGTTTGGAGGGATTTGTGTACGATAAGAAATGCAAGTGGCAGCCCGATGGTTGCTGTCGATAAAAGCAAGCGACACAAACCAACCGTATTAAAAAAAATGTTTACAACCCTAAATCTTTGAATAGCGAGGAATTCTGATCGACTAACAGACGATGTTCAACCAACTTTCTTAAACAATCGAAATCGAAAATCGAGGCAGATTAAATGTTTACCATTTAAAATCTCTGTAATCCAATTGCTTAGTTGACCTGAAAACCAGACAGATGGATGGGAATGGGTCCCAGCGCTTCATTACATCTGGTATCTGTGGAGAGGAACATGTCAGAAGCAGGGGAAAAAAACAAACAGTAGACTCAAATTTGACGACAACGTCAATTGCCGGGAATATTAGGGTCTGCTTCTTTCTTCAATTTCAAGGGACGCTTGTTCAATGGACGGAGCTGCACTTAATCACGAAATAAAAGGTCGCCAGATTTCTGGTTTTGTCAGGAACCTTAGCTGACGCCAAAATCAAAGGCTTATCTGTGATTTTCTATTAAAGAACATTGTCGCTGTGCTGAGAATTTACTGTTTTGGATTACGAGTTCTGAAACTACAGGGGGTTTTCTTTTGAGCAGGGGCTGTGGAAACTTTCTGTCAATTGACGCAAAAACTGCGATATTTAACTGTTGATATTGGGAATACCTGACAAACGATGGGAGACGAATGCTGTTAAGTACTCACGTCATTTGTGCCTGTCATTGTTCTCGGTTTGTTCTCGTTTTAATTTTTTTTGGATTCCGACTCGACGGGGATTCGTTCGATATTATTTTCGGTTTAATTTTTTTACGGGTCCATTCTGTAGATGTTGTTTCATTTCGTGCGACTTTGAGTTTCATTTAGTGTAATTTGACCGGCGAGTACAATCGCTGAAGGTCCGCCACGTGACCGCGAGACGGAGTTTTGGAGCCCCCGGATAACGCATTCGGAAATTAATGCGGAATGAAGCTGGTTTTGAAGTCCGCGCTCATTTTTTAATTTATTTTTTTATTATTGATTAAAATGTTTTTTTTTAACTTATTTATTGTTTTTAATAGCGACTTTCTGATCACGAGTAAAGTAAGAAGCGTTTACCGTGTCATTTCGCTCGCATTTCGGTGAATTTGACTATCATGTAGCCCTAAATTTGGTTTTCTGCCTTCGTTGAGATAAGCACCGGAGGATTTGCGCCGCGTGTCGACGATAGGGTAAAAGCCCGTGGTTGAAAAGTAAAAATTCCGACGTTAAGACCGGGTTTTTAATTTGTGCTATTTACCCCGGGGTGAAGTATATTGTGGCTAATTTGCATCTGTTCGTCCATGGGGAGAGGCTGCAAGGCTATCATTTTGTGGTCGCAGGCTTCGATTAGTAATAAATCGGCCTGTTTAACTTCAAAGGTCTCGATTGTGATCGCTGTTATATGCTGCGGCGAATTCAGCCTTTTTCGGACTTTTGATCGATGAGTGTTTCGGCCAAAACGGCGCATATTTGTTTACAGAGGATTTGCCACGGTTTTTTTCAAGGTATTAAGCCCTTCAAGTTTTCGTCTGCCTTTCTGTATTTGAACAGCCTGTTTGGTGAGCGGTTTCATGGAGGATCATCTGATTCGAGGCCTCAGAAGGGTGGGCAGAGCTATTTAAGCGATTCGCGGAGATGATGGGTAGAATGTAAGAATATTTGACAATAGGCTTGTAGGAAATCTTTGATTTCTAATGCCTTTAAAGGATGCGGCAGCTGTTGGAAATATACAGTAAATGATTGTTGTTATTAGAGAATTTAGGAAGGTGTGCAGAGACATTTTGTAGGAAGAACTTTGAGCTTTGAACTTTCAAGTGCTGGCTAGTTATTATGCAAAAGGATTGTAAGCTGTTTGAAAAGCCGTTCAGAAAACCATGGGCGCCAAGCGTTTTGTGGAGTGGGAGGAGCAATTCGTTTCCCACGACCGCGGCAGCCGTATTGTGCACTATTATCTTAAAGATCAGAGCGGGCATTCGGTTTTGGCGGTTGAAGGCACGGAAAGGAGCCTGAGGCATATGGTCTATGTCGTATCACAGGAGTTCCTTGATCTTCCTGGCTTTGCCAAGCCCTCCAACTCTTCGTTCAAGTGGAGATCGAGAAGAGAAGTTGTGGACTGGCTGACATCCTTGCTTTCAAAGGGCGATTATGCAACGAGTATTTACCGCTTTCCTTTCAATATTTCTTCCTATGATTGCTCTAATTTATGTGGAAGGTGCGTCAGATAGCGTTTTGGTTGTATGCCTGACGTTATTTTGACGATTTTTCTCAGATTTTCGCTATCCTTTGAGTGCTTAGTCGTTCAAAATGCTCAATGATGGAAAATTTATAATATTTGTCAAGCTATTTGCTCGCCGCTTGTGTTTTTGATGTAAACTTGTGCTCGAGCCCCGAGAATTTGTTTCGTGCCTAATCATTGAAACCCTCTGTCAAATGTTACGACTTTGGGATCATCTACTGCCCACATTCGATTTTTCATTTGTCGCTTACGTAGTGTTATCTCTGTTTTCTGCTACAAAGTCTTACATCATCAGGGTTGGGCAAGCTGCACCGATTTTCGCATTTTCTTTCTAACTTTTAAACATTTTAATGAACTGTTTGGGAGACTCTCAGCAACCATATGTTTCTGGCAACCTTTGTAGTTGCCGCCGTGTGTTTTTTTGCAACCTTTGTGGTTGCCGCCATGCGTTTTTTTGCAGCCTCTGTAGTTGCCGTCATTTCTATTTTGCAACCTGTGTGGCTGCCGACGTCACTGGTTCACATGTGTGTAATATGAATGGTTTCTGGACAACAATGGGATGTGGAGGTCCTTGTAGCATTTAGAGACTCCTCGAGCAGGCGTAACACGACTGCTTTGGACGAACATGCAAAACTCTACTTATATTCTGTTTAGAGAAAAAAAATAGTCAATCTGTTTCTGAGGTACCACAGTTCCTCTTCTTCTCACTTCTGAAATGGCCTTTGTTTCCCATAGATCTTTCGATGGAGGAGGATTCTAAGGATGATATTGTAAATATCCAAGAATCTCAGGTATCTATGACACCTGCCAGGAGCAGTTTTTTTCCTTATCCTATGCCTGCACAGCAAGGTTAATGGCAGTTTTAATGTTATTAGGTTTTATTTGCATTTCGTGTTGTGTTTAGTAGCTGTTAAGTGTTACTTGGTGATGGATTTTCGGGTAGCTCAGAAATACAGAGCACAACAAGGTTATCACATGAAAATAAGAGCATATAAGACATAACTGTCTCAGATCTATGCATACCCTGAAACTGTTTCTGATCAAGTCATATGTTGTTAACATTAATTCTTTTAGTCAATATTCAGAGTCATCATAAAATATGTTTGTTCGTTTGCCTTATAAAGTGACAGTCTACCGTGTAGTCAAGTTGTATGTCGTCTCAAATAGGACTTTAGATTGATACATGAATAGTGCAAGCCACAGGCAATTTTAGTTTGGATCTATTGAAATTTTAGTAAACATCAATTCTTTTAGTAAAAGATTCAGAGTCATCATGAAATATGTTTGGTTCATTTGCCTTCTAAAGCAATAGCCTTCAATGTAGTCATAAGTCACAGGTAACAATGGTTTGGATCTATCCAAATTTTGGAGTATAATAGGATTGGCCTTTGTTCTTAAGCATTTTACATTTTTGTTGTGGAAGATTGTTTTGTAGAATGTTGTGACAGTGAACTGTTTGTGTGGTTGATATCGCTAAAATCTTTAAATGAGTGTGAAAGGATACATACTTTTACGGAAAGCGCTAGGACTTTCTCAGCACATTTGAGTGGGATCATAATCCCACTATGTTTAGGTGATTTGTCAATGAGTGTGATAGAGATAAATAAAAATACCTACTGGTATAGATCACTTGATTATTTGCTTTTGTTGAACTTTAAAAATTAGGCAGCACATTGGTGCCTTTTCACTGCACAGGTGGAATCAGGGTTCTCACTTCTCCAGTGAGATGATTCTCTATGTGTCAATGCTGTTGATCTCAATTATAAGGGAAATTATTATTAGCTCTTGTAATATTCAATGAATCCACTGGTTTGTGGATGCTAATAGATTGTCTTGTTGATCTGTGGTATTGCAAAGACAATGCAGCATACGGACTTAGATTTCTCTTCTATGATGTTATGTTTCAGTTTTACAGTTATTGTATTTGTCTGGAGTAGAGGGAAATGTTTTATTCATCTTGCATGTTTTAGTCCTTGCGACTTCTCTACTTAGCATTACGGCTCTGATATGTGGGCTATAGATTACAAATTTTTGAGCTGGAGTTGGTGATCAGGTAGGGGGATTTTATCGTTAAAAGTAAAATCATAGCAGTATCATCATATGATGTTGGGAGAAATGTATTGGACTCCCCTATGCAAGTTTGTGGTCTCTTTTCAACTCATCCATGCATTCTACTTGGGCTTTTATCTTGAAAAGTAAAATCCTAGCAGTATCATCATATGATGTTGGGACAAAGGTATTGGACTCCCTTATGCAAATTTGTGGTCTCTGTTCTACTCATCCATGCATTCTACTTGGGCTTTTATCGTGAAAAGTAAAATCCTAGCAGTATCATCATATGATGTTGGGACAAATGTATTGGACTCCCTTATGCAAGTTTGTGGTCTCTTTTCTACTTATCCATGCATTCTACTTGGGCTTTTATTGTGGAAAGTAAAATCATAGCAGTATCATCATATAATGTTGGGACAAATGTAGTGGACTCCCTTATGCAAGTTTGTGGTTTCTTTTCTACTCATCCATTCATTCTACTTGTGGGATTCTGTAATTGCATGGATCTAGATAGTCAACAAAATGCACCATATGAGTGGACCTAAACATGTTCTTTGTTCTCTCATCTATTATGGTAGTCTAATTATGAATTTGATATTTCCTTCTATATATCTAATTATTTGAATTCAAAAAATGAATATAAGCAATTGTTGTAAAGATGTTTATATATATAATCTATTCTAGTATGTTCTTAAACTTCTTAGTAGATTTTCAAGTCTGTTTTAGTTTATTCTTTGGCTTCTTTCTAGTCACCCTGATAGAGCTATATGCAAATATATTTCTAGATAATGCAATTTGTATTTTGTGGTTTTTAAGTTAGATTGGATGCAGTTTGTTAGTGTTCAGGCATATTGTATGAGTATGTATAGATGATTTTGATTGCTCATTCAAATACTTGTAATGTGTTGTTCAAATATTTATAAGTTTGCAGTTTTGTAATTGCGTGCTTTATTTAGTTTGTATGATTGTTTTCTCAATGTCTTGAACAGATGTTGCATATACTTTTATCTTGCAATTACTTTTCAATTAAGCCTCTCCTAGCACACACTACACAGTTTGCTTATTAATGTCAATTCTATGCTTCATTTTCTCATGGCTTGATGCTTTTTGGATTACAATAAGTTCTCTCCTTAATAATTGTTTGGGAAGGAGTCAAAATTTAATGTTCTTTTCCTAATCTTTTTCAGAATTCAAGCATGAGTCATCTCGAACTTCAGACACCGATCTTTCAAATGGGGAAGAAGTGGATGAGCTAGACAGCTATGTTAATAATTACAAGGTAACAGCTAAGGAACTGTATGCTTTTATCATAATGGTATGAGTTTTTGCTTACAGAAGTGCTATTATGTACTCCTTTCTTTTGAGGGTGCTGATGTGAGTGACATGGTTTGCAGGATAAATTTTCAAGGAAGATCAGAGCTACCAGCAAGGGTATTACATGGCTAGGTTCTTCTTGGACTTGTAGAAAGCGCCTGAGGCATTATGAGTCCTTTCGGCGAAGTGGCATTACTATTTCGGTAAGGAGTTACCTCGAAGTGGTTCTTTTGGGTTTGAACATGTTTTGACTATGATGTTTTCTGTGATGATATAAGTTATGCATTTAATAAGTTCACAGTAAATTTGGCTTATACACTGATGATTATGGCACACAAGAATTGTTTGTTTGTTTTCTATTTTGAATTTTTCATTTTTGTCCTTTGGACTTTGGTGTAGTGTCTGAGGAAAATTTAATTTGCATAGAATTTAATGTCTCTGTTATATTTGGCTATTAGGTTAATAATTATGTCTATGTCATGGCGGAAGAAAAAGTTCATCATATAGCATATTTAGAAGATATGTATGAAGACAAGAAAGCTCAGAAGAAAGTCAGGGTCCGCTGGTTTCACCGAACTAATGAAGTGATTGGAACTATCCCTCCTCCACAAGCTCATGAGTCAGAAGTTTTCATCACCCCATTTCGTCAAGTTCTGAGTGTTGAATGTGTTGATGGCCAGGCTACAATACTTACTCCTGAGCACCATGAGAAATGCTTGGCAAAATTCCCATCTGAGGCGATGGCTCAAATTCATGTGTGCTTTAGGCAGTTTGATAATGAGGGGATCAAGTCTTTTAATTTAAATGAGATGCAAGGTTATTGGCATCAAAGAATCCTCAAAAGTATTGATTTGGCTGATCTGCAAGATTATTCTAAACATGAGCTTAGCGACAGCTTTGATCTGGATGAAGATACTGCCTCTGGGAGAGCACCACAAAAATATCCAAGAAAAAATAGATGTACTCGAAGGCGTCTTGGTGCTTCTGATCGTGTCTATGGGAGAAAACCAGGAGAAAAAAATAAAGTTATCTCAGGAAACATATATAGACGAGTACTGGATGGTGGAGCAGACAGAAATTTAGACAACTGCATGTCTGAGAAAAGATACTTTTCATTGGGTCCCAGTGAAAGCAGGAAAATAGATATTGCATGTGAGCAGCAATTCAAGTCTTTTGATATTGGTGAGAAGATTGAATTACTGTGTCAAGACAGTGGCATCAGAGGTTGTTGGTTTAGATGCATGATAATAAAAAGGGTTCCTCATCAAATTAAGGTTTTGTACAAAGATGTGCTCAATGAAGATGGGAGTGGCAATCTAGAGGTTAGCTTCATGTTTTTTTTTTAATTATTGCAAATTTTCTTTTGACTATAATTATTATTATGAGCATGTAGATCATCTTATACTTTGGTGAAATCATAAGTTTTATTCTATGCTATTTTTGGTATTGTAGGAGTGGGTTCCTTCTTGTAGAATAGCCATTCCGGATAAGCTGGGTATGAGAATAACCGGCCGGCCTACCATTCGGCCTTGCCCACCTGAAAATATACTCGGCAATTTTGAAGTTGGAACTGCAGTAGATGCTTGGTGGAATGATGGCTGGTGGGAAGGAGTTGTGGTTAGGGTCAAGGAACTGTCTGATGAATTACAAGTATTCTTTCCTGGTATGCTTTCTGCTTCTTCCTGGCTGGATATAGCTGTTCTTTTCTAAGTGGTAGTTTTGGTTTTATTGGAGTACATTGTTGAGTTCATAACTGATCTTTTTAAATTTTAGGTGAAATTCTGTCTTCAATATTCAAGAAGTCTGATTTGAGACCTTCACGAGAGTGGGCAGATAACCAGTGGGTTGATGTGAAAAAGAATGCAGATCTGGCTGCAAAACTGGCTTTATCTGACAGTGGACAGGGACTTGACATTATGGGTTTGTGTGCATCCCTATTGAATGATAATTTCTCTACATATATGTATTCAGGTGAGTTAAGAGATCTGGCGGACTCATCAGATAGGAAATTGTGTATAATTTCTCAAGTTGCAGCAAGAGAATCAAGAAAGCTAGAAATGGCCCAAAATGCTCAGAATGATGAAGAGAATACTGTGACAGTGCATGTGAAAGAAGAAATATTGTCTGATTATGCATGTGATCATGATAATCTAGTCACTGCTTCGGTGAGTAAGAACATGAATTTGCATGAATGTTTCTGCAATTTGAATGCATCTAGGATGTTGATCTCATCACCAAAGGAGGGAGGTGTAGACAGCCCTACAAAACAGGGGAGCCCTGTGAACCTCGAGAGCAACAAGAAAGAAACAAGTAGTCCATCTAAGAATAGGTTGCGTGGTGGCTTAAGATGGAAATCGTCTAGGAAACGACAACGTGCTGGAGACTCTGCTCTATTATCAAGATCCACAACTTGTTGTGGAAAGGAGTCAAAACGGATCAGAAAGTTGGTAGATAAACCTGACATAAACAATGGCAGGGAACCACTATTAGAAAGCTCTGAAGATATACCAGAAAGACAGGAAGAAATAGATGATGTGAAAACCTTGAAGCAAGGGCATGATAATCTGAAACCCATTCATGGTTCATCTTTAAGTGACACTCTCTTCATAAGTTCAATGCCTGTTGCTAACCTTGTGATGTCAAGGTGATTGATTGTGTTGGTGATGGCCTTGTAATATTAATTAAGTGGATAGATTTTCTTTTATATCTAGTGAAAGCTGGAAAGCTTGGCAGGCCAGATAACATTTTGGGAGTGTGAGTAAAGGTTTTTAAAGAGCACTCCAGAGTTTCTTTCTAAGGTTCAATGACTGCCTCTGTAAACTAGACTGGTATTGTCAATCTCGTCCTGTTGACATGTTATGATGAATAGCTGCATCTTGTAATTTGGAAAATCCAGTTAACTGCAGAGGGAGAAGCTTGTTGGTTATCCATGCATATTTATGTGCAGTTTTGTAGTCTTCAAGATGTAACATGCTAAAGTTCTTAATGCCCCCTCTGTGTTGCATCTACACATATGCAACATGTACTTAATACATTCACTCTTGTACAATAATATCATTGGTTGACTTCTGAGGTGCAATTTGCACTTTCTAATTGGAATTTAATCTTGTAGAATGGAAAGTAAAAATTTCGTGCACTAATAATGCCCGAGTTTCTGCAGTGAAGCCTGCGATTTGTTCGTGAAATGCTTCCTTGGCAGGACAAGGACTAAGTTTTCTTATGGAAAGTGTATTTTCTTGATACTGTTTTCTCAAATTTTATTCCGCAACCTGTGTTTTATTGTTGAGACATGAACTTGGAATATGAAGATCATAGCATTCAACTTCTTGATTAAGTTGTCAATGAAGATCAATAAAATCATCTTCCATTTGGAACACACGACTACAAACAAGTATATTCAAGTTTCCTGTTTTTAGGCACGTAAGTTTTCTTTCTGATGTTAATTCCAAAGCTCTTTCTAGATACTATCTTAAGATTGAAAATTTCAAGATTTTCTGGGTAGGCATGCAGTATAATGAAAAATAAGATCAATCAATTTTAAATGTAAACTAGGCATGACAAAATTTGCTTGTTTCTTGTAAAACACCTCATTATTTCATTTTGTCTCCACATCCAATAGTAATGTGTCAGATACAGTTCTTCTTGAGGATTTAAGTGTAAATACTGATTTCTGCTGATTTCTACAGGCTTTCTATAATAAAGTATCACCTTTATGTTGATTTTTTGAGCCTTTATGAGTCATCTTTAAATGTCACTATCATGTTTATGTTTGTGAGAGAATTCGCGCAGGTTGCAGTCTCTGATGAATATGGGAACTTCAATTGGTGTTGCTTTGAACATGGTCTAGCGCATAGTTGTACCAGTTATGTTTGAAATTTAGAGGGTATGCCCTGTGGTACCTGCTCGGTGACATTCAAAATTTCAAAGCCTTTTCAACATGATTGCCACCTTGACATTGGTTTGTGCTAGAGTCCGAGCACACAGAAGACTATGATGAAGCAATCTTACTATGTATCAATCTTATCCTTGTGTAGATAAGTGTGTCTTTTAAACTTGTTAATCTTGTATCTTGTCTTTGAATAAACATTCTTATTGTATCTAGTTGTTGAATAAACATTCTTATTGAAGGCATATTCTCCCAAAAGTCGGTTAAGAGCATTGATATTTTTTGGACTTGATATTGTGCTCTACAAAAGAATGCTGGTAGGTACAAAAGAATTTTGACCTCTCCTATCCTGGGTAACATAACAGAAATTTAGTTTAAAGATTTTATCAAAATTCTTACAGGGAATCTATAGGTGCTTTAGACTCCAATGGCTGTGAGGGCTTTAATGTTGCCCTGTTCTTGGTTGAAAATTGGCGTATTCCACTGTCTCAATAATTCTGGAGTTATATTTGTCGATGATCTATTTTCAATGATGATTTCTTGTTGGAATCTTAATTTTGTGTTTAAAGTGCAACACTGTCTTCTGCAAGAGTTTGGGAGGCTGGAGAACACAATGACTGTCATAGCTTTCCAGTGCCAGTTCTGTTTAAAACAAGGTATGTTTATCTGAATATTTCCCTTATTCTGTAATGTGTAGCTTTTTTAATAAACATACATTGATCTGAGGCAACTTTTTGATAAGTTCAGTTAAAAGTAAAACATCTTAATGAAGTGTTCCTCTTTAGTTGGCATGGTAAAGCATCTGTTTTTCTTTGCCCTGCATGGATTTTTTCTCTTCTTTTGTAGGACTGTTTATCTATTGACTTTCCATGGGAAGTATGGTTAAATTCTTTGAGCTGGAATGCAAGGACTCAACAATATGAGGACAAGGGAACTATCATAATGATCAGAGTTTTAATCCCAGTCTTTTTTTGAACTTGGCATACAGTCAGGTGCATGTTGTTGGTTATAAATCATGCTCAGGTTTTGTTTTCATATTATCACCTTTATAAAGTTTATAGTGCAATATTTCAACTGAAACCACACTTCCACTTGGATTCTTGGATTCTCCATTATAGTAGTTCATGAGGCCCAGAACTCTGAATAAGAAGGTTTATTGTTAGCTTCAATGTTAACTTGGTACAAAGAGGCACACATTTTTCATTCTTGTTATATCCAAGGCTTTTTGCAATTATTGCCACACATCTTTCATTTTCTTGCTGTGCTGTAGGATATTTTTTTAACTATTGCGTCTTCTTTTTATTTTCTGTAATTATTGTTCAGACATCTTTAATTTTCTTGTTATACCCAATGCCATCTTCCAGGCTTTCAAGTCACAAATGTGGACTTCATTATAACAAAAAATGCCTTCATGGCCAGAGGTTGGGTCAAGGCATTGTCAGAATATTACAATTCACAACCAAAAAAATATTTTGGTGCTAATAACATTGCTATCTGTTCACAATTTCTTCTGTTGGTGATGGAAGTTGATACCTTTGGTGCTTACAATTCTGTGACCAACAAATTGTATGTGGAATGCATGCTTCTAGCAAGTCCTGGGCACAAGCAATGGGGTGGACTTAGCAGATTCAGGGTTCTGAATCCATTTTGGAGTCTTTAATACATTCTGAACATAGATGCCTATAGACATGGGGGTATGTGTGTACTGGTATGGGATGGGTCCGCCATTAAAATTAGGAGACACAAGTAAATGAATAAGGATATGGCTATTATATATATATATATAGTCACAAACAATTGTGGGTACTGTGAGGTCTGGTGCGAAGAATATATAACCGTCTATTTATGACTTAGTCAAATACACAAAAAGTACAGGTGACAAGATTGGTGTATCACAATCCTCTGGTCATCTTCACAAGTTTTCTTACTCTTTTTTCTTTCCTGTATGTTTATTACTCTTTTCTTCATAGTCTTCTTTGCTGTATAAATATAGTTCTGGTACTTGCTTTGCTATTCATAAAGTTATTATCCAGTTTTCAGTTCATCGTGATCATGTATAATCTGCTTCCTTTGACTTAACCAAAGGGTGTATTTGAATCCTTTTCCTTGCATCAAATCTCTAAAAAGAACCCACTTGTGTACAGACTTGTTGGACCTAGCGAGTTCTGACAGGTAGACTCAGCTGGGTTTATGAAAATGAGGGAAAAAGAGCATAAAAAATTGAAAATGCTTGAACATAAAAGCATGAAAGTCATGTGTTTTTCTAAGGGTTTGGAGGACTTTTGGAGGATGGTTAACAGTGATAAAATAATGAAAAATGGCATGTGTCTTGATGGTTTATGTGGACTCAAAGACTTCAATTTGGGCTTCATGGCAGGGGCTTTGCCCCTAGACCCTGCCATGATCCTGTTATGTGTGTTGCCTCCTAGATACACAAAAGGGGGTGATGCCCCTTGACCCTGTCAGGTGTGTTGCCCCTAGATCCCCACAAGGGGCACTCCCCCTTGACCCCATTGGGGGTGCTACTTCTAAATGCTTGCGTTGATTTGAAAAACAAAGAAATGAAAGTCTTTTTAAGCTATGTTGGATGGAGGAGCAACATTTTTCTTTTTTTTTTTCTTTTTGACTTTTTCCCAATTATATTCCTAGAAATTAAATTACATTTATAGTTCTTTTTTGCCAAGTCAAACCTTATCCCAAGTAACCCTCTTGAGGTTGTAGCAGCACTTGCAAGTTTATCTAAGATACAAGTGCATGATTCCACATAGAGTTAGTAATGTTGGGTTGAGGGATACAAGATCCTTTCTACCATAGCTTATAACTTTATATTGTGTTTTTTTTATGCTATGGATATCATAATCCATGAGTATTGTACACCTTAAACACTTGACAATATTTATATATCTAAAAATATTGTTTTCTTAAGTTAAAATCTGCTTTTATACTCATGATCGGTGTATGCTTGTGTATGTGATCAAAGTAGCTTCTATTTGATTAGTTTATGATGTCTTTAAAGTATATTTATTAAAGGGTGCATGGAACAAATTTTAAGTCCTTAAAAATCTATTTATTTCAAGGTTTTTTCTATTTATTGTGGCGATTTCAAATTCTGGTAAAAAATCAGCTGGCCAAGTACAAGTCTTTTAACATCGAATCCAATAGACATTTTTTATGACTGATAATATGAAATATCCCAACTAGGATATTAAAAGACTTGTGTGTTATGCCCCTACAACATTTTTTATGACTGATAACATTTTTTATGCCCCTAGACCCTGCCATGATCCTGTTATGTGTGTTGCCTCCTAGATACACAAAACGGGGTGATGCCCCTTGACCCTGTCAGGTGTGTTGCCCCTAGATCCCCACAAGGGGCACTCGCCCTTGACCCCATTGGGGGTGCTACTTCTAAATGCTTGCGTTGATTTGAAAAACAAAGAAATGAAAATCTTTTTAAGCTATGTTGGATGGAGGAGCAACATTTTTTTTCTTTTTTTTCTTTTTGACTTTTTCCCAATTATATTCCTAGAAATTAAATTACATTTATAGTTCTTTTTTGCCAAGTCAAACCTTATCCCAAGTAATCCTCTTGAGGTTGTAGCAGCACTTGCAAGTTTATCTAAGATACAAGTGCATGACTCCACATAGAGTTAGTAATGTTGGGTTGAGGGATACAAGATCCTTTCTACCATAGCTTATAACTTTATATTGTGTTTTTTTTTATGCTATGGATATCATAATCCATGAGTATTGTACACCTTAAACACTTGACAATATTTATATATCTAAAAATATTATTTTCTTAAGTTAAAATCTGCTTTTATACTCATGATCGGTGTATGCTTGTGTATGTGATCAAAGTAGCTTCTATTTGATTAGTTTATGATGTCTTTAAAGTATATTTATTAAAGGGTGCATGGAACAAATTTTAAGTCCTTAAAAATCTATTTATTTCAAGGTTTTTTCTATTTATTGTGGCGATTTCAAATTCTGGTAAAAAATCAGCTTGCCAAGTACAAATCTTTTAACATCGAATCCAATAGACATTTTTTATGACTGATAATATGAAATATCCCAACTAGGATATTGATGAATTTTCTGATTTTTGAAACACAAACTTCTGCCCTAATTTTTGCACTTTAAATTTTTTGCAAAAACCCTAGTTGCTGATATAAAATTTCTGAGATGAAACAACCATGAACAGCAACATAAACTCATCCAATTGCTTCAAAGAATATGATGAACACATCTAACATTAAGTATGAATGTAACCAGCAATATATAGCAACAATTTGTCCACCCAAAACATGCAAATTTATGATGAACACATCTAACATTAAGTATGAATGTAACCAGCAATATATAGCAACAATTTGTCCACCCAAAACATGCAAATTTTGATTACAAGTTTATTCAGTTCTGCTGCTATAAACTCAGACCTATTGCTTATGCAAATTCACCACAAAAAGGGGCTCTAAAAATGCCCAGCAATGCACAATAGATTGCTGATATGAGGAAACCCCACTTACAAGCCACAAAAAGGGGCTCTGAAAATGCCCAGCAATGTACAATAGTTTGCTGATATGATGAACACATCTAACATTAAGTATAAATGTAACCAGCAATATATAGCAACAATTTGTCCACCCAAAACATGCAAATTTTGATTATAAGTTTATTCAGTTTTGCTGCTACAAACTCAGACCTATTGCTTATGCAAATTCACCACAAAAAGGGGCTCTAAAAATGCCCAGCAATGTACAATAGTTTGCTGATACGAGGAAACCCCATTTACAAGCCAAAACATGAAATGAATGATGACCTAAACTAACCCTAGCTGGGAAAACTTGCTCCAGCTCACAAAAATGCAATGATGAATGCAAATATATGATAGAAATGTTTTCAAAAACCTACCACAAGGGTGCGCTAGCCTCCTGGTCTGAATGTACGGTTTGCAACCCTTGAAAACTTGTCAACAACCTCCAAACTTGCCAATTTTGCCCTTCCAAAACAAAGTGCTCCTCTTGCAACTTGGGCGCTCCTCTCTATGGTGAAACCCTAGGTCAATACACCACCAAATCTGCCCTCCTCAAGTCACCTAGGCTGATATGAAAATCTGAGCATGAACATCTAGCATAAAACTCCATTGAAACGCAAGTGAACCTCCGTATGAAGTTCCCCATTGAAGGGCTAGGATTTTGTCCAACTCCTCTGCACTATTCACAAGGGTTTTCATCCTTGGAATGGCTGCAATAATTGCTGGTCAGAAAAGAAGAATAATCCACTATAATGAAATGCCTTCACAAAGATCTTGTATTTATACCAAGCTTGCCTTTTCCCTCCAAATTGGCCAAGCCATTTGGACCCCAAAATTTGAATATAATATTTTTTAAATTTTTTTTTCAACCCCCAAAAAGGGTCGCCTAGCCTCATAGAAAAATTCTAAAAATATTTTGCCTTCACCAAAATCATAATAAATATCATTTAACCTCCTCCTTGAGCCCCCGAATCAAAAATTATAAAATGTTATTTTTTCTCACTTATTTTTATTTCTTGCTTCCTAAAAGGGACATTACATAGTAGTAGTTGTTTTCTTTGTATCCTTCCATGTTTCCTTTTCTTCTTAACATTAAAGTGCCAAATGTTGCAAAGTTGCATTGCAATGTTGTAGGATCTTTGATTTGCAATTGGTCGATTTGTGATTGAAATCAATGTCTTAAACAAGTTTTCTCTTCTATAAATATCCAAATTGAAGTCAACTATTAAAATTAACTTGTGTAGATATTTACGACATTGGGGTGCTCAAGTGGCATGTACTTTGTATTTGCAACCATAAATTGCAAATTCAGTGAGTTGTTGAGTACTTGTGAGTTGTTTTTGCTCTTGTGTATTCGTAGGATAAACTTGTTAGGAATTTGTGTTGAGTTTTTTGAAACACTCCTCGAAAATTTAGGAGTCTGACGACTTGACTCACCTCGTAAGCAACCCATCAAAAACGCGGAAAAAAATGGGCTAAACACTCCAAAAACTTTGTTTTTCACTTTAAAGTATTTTTTTTGCATAGTTTACATACTCGGAATCGGAGAGTACTTGGCAAGCCCAAAAATTTTGACTCGGGAAAAAGTCGGCAAATACTCTACAAATACTCGGCAAATGTGTGTGGATATTTATGTATGTGTATACTCAGGACTGCACTGTGCACACATACATAGCTATAAACATACACAAGATGCCAAGTTTGCATGTATATACACACACAAACATATTTATACACACAGAAACATGCCAAGTTTGTGGATATTTTGCGAGCTACTGGCAATAACTCAGTAATTTGATGGGAGAAAATCCATCTACATACTGCCCAAGAGTAAAAGCAGAAATTACTCGACATGCAAATTTTTTAGAGATTACTTGGCTACTCGGAGAGTATGTAAACTATGGTTTTTTGCCTTCTAAAAGAATTATGAAAAAGGTGTGTGCCATGAAGGTTTTTGTGGATTTGAAGGTCTTCATTTGGGCTTAGTGGTAGGAGGTTGCCTTCAAACCCTTCAAAGGGCGCTAACCCACAATCCCATTGGGAGTACCACCCCCAAATTTCCACCAAACTCATTTGATACATTATGTAGCTGTATGTTGTATAAAATTTAAGTTCTTTTCAAAAATTTATGCTCATTTAAAAAATTTAAGTGTTTTTAAGTTGTCAAGTTTTGTTGAGTCGGAAAATTTTGGCTTTCTGTGTACTCTTTGAGTTTGAGTCTGTGAACTATGTGTGAAACAATGGAAATGAAGAAAGTTTGCAAGGACAATACAAACAATGCCACGCATAAGAAAAGAATACCTGATTTACATTTGGGGGGACCTTCATCAGACATAAAAACTCCATGAGGGTCATAATAGTTGTTGGCAGGTGTTCGTAGTAGCACTGGTTCTTGTTAGAGCTGAAACACACAGTTTCTCTTGTTCTAACTTCTAGCCTTGAGAACCCTACACCTTTCTACATGAAATTTTTTTCTGTGTCATCTCGTTTTCATTCACACAGTTTACCTTCATCCTCTTTGTTTCCTTGACATCTTTGCAACATTTTGCCCTCTAAATTCCTCAGTTTCCATGCCACCTGAAGCATTCAACATTCAAGATGACAGCCCTATGGAAATGAGGTTTCCTGTGGGAAACTATGTGCTGTTTAGTTCTATTAAATATCATGGAAATCAGGATGTGCTGTTTAGTTTTATTAAATATGTGACATTATTGAGGCCTGCAATTTAAGGTTTTTGGCCTGTTCTTTCTCAACTTGAATTTCAGATCATTCAGAAATCACAGTTTGAAACACATGCACATTTACAGTGATCTATTTTATCTATCTTTGTAAATATTTAAAATCAATATTCTTCAAGCCTTTGATTGTTGCTTGCCTGCCTATATGGCATTGCCACAATTATCTCAACTATGTTTTTTGTCAGTGAATTTCCAGAGAAATAATTGATTAGACCTATTTTCTGAGCAGAATTTTCCATTGATCAAACTACTTACAAAATGCTTCACGATCCTCAAAAACTTGCTTGTGATATGCTACAAGATATAGCCATCTGGTTCCCTTATTAAGTCAAGAGGCATAACCTCCACTAACAGCAAGAAGACTGATTGTAATGACGTGAGTGTTCACAGAAACTCTTAGGTGGCCATCTTATCTCCTAAGAAACAAACCAATTATATACATAAAAGCAATTACCCGTAACACTTTAAAACAATTTCTCCTGATAGGAGTGCAGGAGAGCAGTGAGCCAGAGGATTAAAAATACATTTGAATGCTGTGCAGCCCACTGTAATGCATTGTACCAAGGTATAGTGCCCACATATTCTAAACACATGGCAGAATGTAAACTGATTGCCCAGTTGATGTTGGATGCTTTGCAGAGCCTTGCTATTGTTCTGCACCACATACCATACTTGAGGGATTTTGTCACCAAGAATGCATTTAGATAAATGTCTAAAGAACTCTACTGATGATTTAGATGATACATTGAAAATTGGCTTGTTGCTTGAGGGTTTCTGCCCGCAAGATGATTTGATTTGCTACACTTGAATGGTTCCATCTCCAAATGACACCAATTGCTGTGACAGTATCACAAGACTGAGAATAAAGTTGATTTTTGTTTTCATACTTTTCAAGTATACTTCTCTTCTCCCCCAACACTACTTAAATTCCATGCTTCCTCAATCATGGGCAATCATTCCTCAATTGATGGCAGTTGACTGTTGACAAGTTCTTTCCTCAGTCAACAATAGTTAAGTGGCAAGTTCATTCCCTTACTTAATCGATCCTCCTAATTGGAAGTGTTCATTTGCTTGATTACCTTATATCACTGACCCTAACTGGAAGTTTCTACAATCCTAACTAATTAATTACACACCCTTCTTATTCCTAATACAAACATGCCTAACTGAAAAATGAAAGTCACTACAAATTTGTTACTCTTATGTTGCCAAACCACTCACTTAGCTATGAATTTGAAAAAGGGGACATGAGAAATTCTTCCGTACTGAATTTGCTTGCCTTAAAGCAGGACAAAGTTCTACGATATTGATTGTCAAAGTTGGCGACGGATCACCTCATCCTTTCTCTGTGCCTCCATGTATGGCTCAGGCATATGTTCCACAATCTGCATATGTTGGGCAAGGAGATTGATGTGCTGCTGCTGCCCATCCTTAAAAGATCTTGTCAAGTTGAAGAATTCCAACTCTTTATCCTCCTGTGCCATTTCCCTGGGTTGATATCTAACTTCTGTGTCATTCAGTGATGCAATATTTGTATCTAATTTTGTTTTTGTTTTAAACCCTTTCATAGGCTGGTAAGATCACAGCTTTGATACTATTCTTAAATAAATGCATACAATCACACCCAGAAAACCTCTAATTATAGAATTCATTTTTAATATTATTTTCATGAAACACATACATGCAAATGGGGAGTAACTAAACTATTACAACTCACTGGGAATGCCCAATGTACAGATCTAAATTCCGATATACCCTAAACACACTGTTGTATGAAATTGATTGCCTTTATGATCTAGGATGCTTTGCACAGTCTTGCTATTGTTCTGCACTATATACTACACTTGAGGGGTTTTATCCCCAAGAATGCATACACATTCACATTTGAAGAATTCTATTGATGATCCATATAATTCTCTGAAATTCAGTTTGTTGCTTGATGTTTTGCATCCCCAAGATGATCTGATTTGCTATGCTTGAAGGGGTCTATTGTCGAGTGCCGCCAGCTGCTGCAAGAGTATCTCCAGGACATAGGACATAGTGTATGAACATGTGACTGGTGGATTAGAAATCAAGAAACAAAAATATTTATTGCAAGGCATTATGTTTGCCAGCAAGTAGGAAAGTGGGATTGGTAGCTTTAAAATGTTTAGCATTGGAGGAAGATTTTCATTTTTTAAGGGATATTTTCTGCGTTTTTGGTATTTTTGTATTGAACCACTGTATGCTTATGTCACAGGGTTTGGTGATTTCAATTCATGAAGATCAAAATTTGATAAACTTACAGAAATTCTTAAAAAATTGTTTCAGTTCACCCTCAAATTTGTAAGGAAGAGAGCTTAGGGTTTTTTAATTAAGGTACTTTTTAATAAACCATTTTTGATTTGTTATTCTGTGGGCTTGTGAATGCTTGTTTTGACTTGTGTGAATCTTTGTCCAGAGAGTCTTTGTTGTTGCCAGTCCCCACCTGCATTTTCATTAAAAGACGAAGTTTTGTTTGTTGGGTGTTAGTTGGTGGTACCGGTGATGGTGGTGGCTCGCTGCAGACATGGTACCGGTGACGATGGTGGCTTGCTGCAGACATGGTACTGGTGATGATGGTGTCTTGCTGCAGATATGGTACTGGTGACAATGGTGGCTCACTGCTCGCTGCTTAGGAAGCTCGGCACTGGTGTGGAAATAAAGACTACAAGGCAACAAGACTTGTAATCATTCAATGGTCCTCCTCTTGGCTGTAGATAGTTATGACTCACTACATTTAGTCTGGCCCTCCACATTAAGTATATAAGAATTGTATCTTGTTCACTGATTGAATGGAAGAGAAATGGCAGGGCTGCAAGAGGCAGAGATAGTCTGCATCTAAATATTTTCATTCAAATTTTGTTTTTGTTTTTGTACTGCATGCATGGTTGTCTTTTTAGGTTTTTTTAAATTTTTTTTTTTTACAAAATTTAATATATAAAATTTAAAATGTAATGATTTTTTTTTTAATCTTTTTAGTTTCAATACATAAAAATTCAATATTTTAATATATTCAATCTAGATTTTTGCTTATTAATATGGTAAGACAAGCAATGGGAAAATTGTAGACAGCACAGTCAATAATTGAAGTTGTTAATGAAATCACTGCTGGCTGCTAGCACCAGTCCAGCTTACGATATGGCTTAATGGATGGCTATATGAAAGAATTGGTGAACAAATTCCCTGACCAATCGATTATATTCAAAATAAAAAATAGTAGGACAGCAGATATATCTCAGTAAGTATTCTTAAATAGATTCTTCTGGAAATCCTGGTATAAGGGTAGCTTTCATGAGGTTGCATGCCCTCTTAGGCTGGTGGAATTAAATGTTTTTGAAGTAGGAGTTGAAGTTCAATTCGAGTGTTTCATAATAATTTTTGAGCCACTGCCTGTTGGGCAGAGTTTCAATGTCTAGCTTTGCTAGTGTTTTAAGGAAGAAAAGTTTCTAGTAATCCTGTTGTGAGATTGATGTAAACAGTAAATCTTTGTTTCGAGAAGTAATATATTATCCCTTACAAAAATAAAATAAAATAAAGCAACTCAGATTTTAGAAAGCAGCACTAAAGAAGAATAATTGGAAGAGTTTAATAGGCGTTGGAAAATTAAAAAGAAGTTAAAAACTTAAAGGGCAAAGGTAGCTTCTTAAGGTCATTGCCAAGCAACACCAGGCATATGAAACCTCTAAAGGTCATTGCCAAGTGAGACACCGTTTTGACATATGTGACCCCTTTATTTAACCATTCTGCAAGGGGATTATTTTCCATTGATACCTTACATTGTTTTAAGCTGTACAATCCAATCCCACTTCGGATTCCAACAGGTGATTATTTTGTAGTGCACTTGCCTTTACTATGACTAGCCCAGGCTCTTGTAAAACTGCAAGACAAAACTTTTTACTGAGCAGAATAAACTTTACTCCCCATACAGTGGCTAAGGAGAGATCTAGTGGTTCTCAAACTCATTTTCCAGAGTGGAGGCATCCTTATACAAGTTCACAATAAGATACACAGCATAAGGAAAGTTGAAGATATAGGATGTCCGATACAGCACAGAATGGATTAACATTAGAAAATATATAAGAAGGCCAATGACATCAACAGACTTAGGAAAGACATGAGACAGTGACTTGAAGGTAAAACTAATTTTGTTAATGGAATGTAAGGGGTTCCCAGTTCCCCAATAATCAGTACAACTTATATTTGTACACATCAACAAATTTTTTTTGGGAAAACAAATATTCTAAATCAAATTACAATAGCATTACACAGGGCATTTGATAATAGCTTGGAACATTCACAAGTTCATTCTTATCCAAGAATACAGTTAAAACAGGAAACTGGATGAGATTTTTAGACAGACAGCTAGAACAGGCTATTATAATCATGATATGGATTTTTGTCATCTTAAATGGTAAATCCTGATACAGGGATGGGATCAAGAAACTGGAAGTGAGAAAATAATTAAATTATTTTAACATCCAAAAGTATGCCAGAAGGACTAGAGTTTACAGCAGTTAACAAAGAGAAGTTCTAGGAAGAGAGAACCCTAGAATCAAAATAATTGAAGTACATAAGATTACATAAAGCAGTGTGATGCTAACAAATAGCAATAAAAGGTGAACAAGAGCCCCAAAAGCATGTGCTGAAGGAGTCATCTGAGCCATCATTGGCCACTTTTAGAGATAATTTCTGCCGGGGAGAGACAGAGGATATACCAGTTTTATGATTGAAGATTTTATTTCAGTATCTCTGAGTTATATTAGGACTGGAAAGCCAACAACACTGTGGGTTGCTATGAAAAAGTAGAGCAGTGTCATCCAGCAACTGGTTATGCTGATAGTCCTTCCAATTGTAGAAAGAGCTCTGTGCAAGTACATGGGCAGTTTCCCATCAATGGTAGAAATGAGGACTACTATTCAAACAATCTGGTCTGCAGATTTTACATGGTAATCTTGTTTGTTGGATTTCAAAAATCAACTTCTTTGATCTAGCTTGTAATTTACTTTCAAATTTATATTTTGTGTTGATTTAGGGTTTTTCTTTGATGGTGCAGGAAAGCTGCAGCTGCCAGAGGCCCCGATTATGTGCAACAGAAAGTGCGGGGGCTTGAGATCGTGTGCAGGTGTCATGCAATGCTTTCAACTTCAAACTGGACTCTTGAAACTAATCTGGCTGCAACCACCCAAAGACCATACTGCTTGATGATTTGGGGCTCAAACACCCGGTATATGTGATGGTAATGGCCAATAACTTTGAAGCCATGAAAGTGATCTTGATGGGGATTTTGTTTGTGTTTTTGAGCAGGATTGGAGTATTTGCACCTGGGCTGCAAGCCAGGCATTATTCAGAGACATTAATAGTCTAACATCCTTCTTATCAATAGAATGGAGGCAAAGATAGCAGATTTTGGATTGTCAAAGATGGGACCTTTGGATGGAGCTACACATGTATCCACATTTGTAAAGGGCATCATGGGATATATAGATCTTGAGTAATTGTGCTTTAACTTCTTTCTATTTTAAACTAATGCAATCTTTAGACTAAAATTTTTAAATTAAAAAAAAACTCTTGTAAGATGCGTAGGTGTTACACTACATGTTGACTTAGAAAAAAGCAATGTTTTTAGCTTTAAAATTGTTTTGAACATATAGGCAACATGTTTTATTTCCAGACCCCTTGACTGGGGGTGGAAGACCACATTGCTAGCGGGTTTCTTCTAATAGTAATGCATATGAGTCCTCAACGTCACAAGAACAATTACAACTGGGGACTCTAAATGATTTAAAATTATTGTTTATGGCAGATATGAGAAGCGCTGTTAAAAGTGGACATAGAGAGCATAGCAGATCCTAGTATAGTAAAAGTGTATAGCAATGAAGCAATGTAGAAAGTGGCAGAGTTGGCCATTGCCTGCACCTCATCACATTCAATCAAGAGGCCCAGGATGAGTGAGGTTTTATCGAATTGAGAGAAGCATTTAAATTTCAAACAAGTTTCTATGTAGAGATGGAGATCAAAAAACACACAAAAAATGTCCCCTTCAAGATCACTTTCATGGCTTCAAAATTATTGGCTGGACAAAATACCTTAATAGGCTTTGTAGCCATCTGCATGAATGAGTGAGATATGTCTAGGATTGTTTGGGGAGGCATTGTGGTGGGGTTCTGGGGCACTGTCATGCCTGTGGGCAACTTGCATGCAGATATGTTTTCCCATTGGGTGAAAAATTTCGTGCAAATACATCCACAGTCTAAAATCATTGGATGGGATTAAAAGGATCACTAAAACAATCCTATTCACAGGGACTGCAAATTATGCTTCATGGAGTTTCTGGCTGAGCTCAATGACTTTCCTGATGGATACCCAAATGCCTAAAACCTCTAATATCAAGAAATCTCAACTAAAATGGTTCGGAAAAATAAAAAATTGCTGAAAATGGCTCTTTTCTGTCACTTACAGAGATTCAAATCCTTGCTAACATTTCTGCCTTTAAATTTTCGTATGTGCAACCACAGATTAGACATACACACCCTTTGATGTTTACAACATACAAACTGCAGATTGGGCAGGTATTGCACATCTTCAGAAGCTTCCAGACCTTTAAAAAAGGGTTTAGAAATGGGTACAAGACCCCTTGATTGATAACCCAACTGAAGGCACAGGTGTTGGCGCATGCTCAGAACCTCTGAAATGATGTTGAACAAGCTGGAAGTTGATATTCAGGACACAGATGGATTTGATCAAGAAAGAGATGAGAAAATTGAATGCAGTTAATCTCAAACTGGATAAGAAAATGTAGGAGGAATCTGATGGGTGTTTGAGCATTGAGCTTTTTGTTAGGACAATTTAGGAGGCATCCAGGGAGTGTCATGGATTCAACAAGCTCATGATTGGTCTCAGGAAGTATGCGAACTAGGACTTGAATTCTACTGCCCATTCCATACATCCTGATATCAGGCATGCCAAAAGAGTACATAAGAAATTTGCTTTTGAATCATATGTTTGCAGTAATGTGTTTGGGTGTTTTGTGAGGGAGGATTTTTATTTCCTTGGGGGTTGTCTTATGTCCTGGATCATGAAAAATACAGGTTTTCAAGTGCTATTCGGAGTTCCAGGACTTGAGGGATGAGGACCCGTTGAATTTTCTCGAGTCCTATTTGCCAAAGGGGGATTGCATGTTTGCAAAATTCTTTCATATGGTGTACTTGCAAATTGTGCATCCTAACATTGAGAAGTCCTTTCCGGGGATTTGGGGCAGAGGATGTTGAAAATGATGGGCATCAGGATTCTGCCTTCTATCTGGCCTTCCTGAAGCTTGCCAAGCTGGTTTAGCTCATGCAGAGGCTAAAAATTTCGTTTGATCTGCCTGTTAATGTTTCAGGTCAGGAGGGAACTGAGTTTTTGTCTTTGTGCATGGGAAGTTTTGTGCACGGGCTAGTGTTTGGGAGTAAGGGTCTAGATGGCAGGAGGCCTAAAATGGGTTGAGAAGACTGTGATCCAGTGACGAGCTTATTTCACAATTACAAAATGCATTGACAAGTTGGTAGGATTATGTTCAGAAAGACCAATATTGTTATTTTCTGATGAACAATTGATTCTGGAAATTATGGTCATGATGGTGCATATGGTAGCATGGTAGGTCCTACATGGGTTTCAAGTTTCAGTCACGTTGGGTTTCAAATGTCATGTTTATTTCACAGGGACATAAGGCATAAATTAGTTGGTAGAATGGTTTTGGCATGGCAAAAACCAACATCTTTGTTTTTAATGTATATGTTGCCAAAAATTCTGGTAACAAAGGTAGCGTTGGTAGGCTTAAAGTGGAGTTCACAGTCATGCCAGCTTTAAGGATTGGGAAAATGGTCGTTCAATTGAAGTTTATTTCACAGGCATGGACTATATAAATTGGTTCATAGGAGTGTCTAGAAAACTCTTCAACATTTTTTTATGATGACAAAATAATGCTGAAAGCAATGGTCATCTAATTGTTGAATTCATTGTTTCTTTACATAATTATTAAGCGCAAATGGTTTGGTCCATAACATTTGGGTGTCCATGAAAAGAGAAGTTGATTTGGAATCCATTTCGACATACCAAAAGAAGACATTTCACTATAATTTGTCTTTTTTGGCAGGATCTGTGATACACATAACAGAAGGGATGTGTAAAGAAGCTTTTTGGGTGTGCTTTGCTGTTCTAGAGGGTTGCAGTCTATTTTTTTGGATGGCCAAACAAGGAATTGATGCCGAAAGCTATGAGCATTTAGGGTTGCAGTCTATTTCAACATACCAACTGGATACATTTAGAAGGTATTTTGGTGCAGTGTGCATTTTGAAAGGTTATGTACAAAAGCGTCATTTGGATGTGTTTTTTCATTTGGAAGGTTAGGGGTGATTCAGAACAAGAAGTGTACATAAAGACGCTGTTTGGATGTACTTCATTTTTTCAGGGGTTCTCAGTTCATCTCTTATGATACAAAAACTTAAGCTAAAAAATGCATAAAGAAGCTGTTTTGGTTTGCTATGCGATCTGGAAGGTTTTGGCATACTATACCATACCAAAAAGAATGAATTAAGAAGTCATTTGTGGGTTCTTCAAGAGTCGGGCTACATAATTCCTATAGATAACCTTGGTGGTAGGTCTATTATCTGCATGGAAAACCAGGAGATAATGAGGACAATGTTTAATACACATCATATTACAAAATTAGATAGTTTTCTGCATTTAGGCAAAAATTTGCTCATGTGGGAAGTCTTAATGGCAGACCTATTATCTGCAATAAAAACTAAGCAGGAAATGGTGCCAATGTCTAATGCACATTATACAACAGCGTGAATTTGTTTTCTTTTTGATCATATCAATATTTTATTCTGTTAATTGAAGGGTTGTTAGCTTATCAAGACTCTTGGCAGAAATATGAATGAAGTTTGGCTGCTGGCTTCAGTTTGTAACTAGTGTTAAAAGACTTATTTGTAAATGCGGAAAATAATGGTCAATGCTTCCCTTGAAACGTATTCAAGATAAATGCATATATTTTGTAAAACCATGCAGTTATCAAATGCAGTTTATCCTTTTGACATTCAAAAATCAGGTTTTAATTTATCCATACAGATACATAGTTGAAATTATTTGATGTGTGTAGTGGACTTGACCTTTTCCTTCTTGTTGGGGGAGGTCACAAAAATGGAAATTTTTAGGGCAATCCTGTTCAGATAATAATATCCTGACCAGAGACGAAAATTATGGGCAATGCTCCTCTTTAAATGTTTTCAAGATAATACTTATATTTTATTTAACTATGCAGTTATCAAATGTTGCTTCTGAGTTTATAAACAGTTACAGGGAAATATTTTTGCTTCGTAGAGGGTTCCAATGTAGAACACAATTATTGTCTTTTGTGGCAAAGATTTATGCTTGCAATCAGTGTCGTTTTTTGTTCCCTTTGATATTAGCGTAGGTCGGAAAGAAATAAAATAAACCATCGAGAGCCTCACGATTTACGGGAAAGAAAAACTGCATATAAGCTTTAGTCAAAGTTTAACTCGTGATAAGATTAACCTAATTCACAATAAAAAAGCTCTATGAGATTCAGTAGCTGCAATTAGCAAAATTCCACTTTCGAAAGACCGTTAGGCCTGTCGAGTTGTATTGTGATTTCCTTGGAAGGTATTTCAATGAGTATTGTGGATGGCTCCGATCATTGACCTATAGAAGTGGTAAGCATACTCACATGGAGTCCCAACACAAATGTGCTAAGTAGGTAATTAGAATGGGCTATCAAAATTTCCAATGCTTGCATTTACGACACTTGAAATTCATATATTTTTGCTGTGTTGTCAATGAATACAAAATGTCTTGTAAACTATAAGACATAATTAAATTTTAAATAATAATTACTAACAAATATTAAATTAAAATAAGACACATTCAAGTTTTCATTAATAATATAAACTATACATACTCATCACGTATCCTTCAATAAAAAGAAATCTTAAATGTATATCACGTATCCTTAAAATAAGACACATTCAAGTTTTCATTAATAATATAAACTATACATACTCATCACGTATCCTTCAATAAAAAGAAATCTTAAATGTATATCACGTATCCTTCAATGTATAAATAGACAATGCACCAAGACTAGAACTCGCCATAATAAATTATAAAAAGGATGAATAGTATGTGTTAGCACACGCAAATGTGGATGGAAATGGAAATGCAGCGCGGTAAAACAGTTGACTAAGTGGAAGATGGAGTTTGTGCATGTGAAACATAAAAATAAAATCCGTCATGGACAAGGTGTAAAATAGTGGAAAATTTCGATTGCTAAGTTATGGAATTTTAAATAATGGGTTGAATGGGTGTCAATTTAATTCATGAGAGGTTTTTATGTACACAGGGTCTTCATATCCATATACAAATGTAGAACATAGCTCGACGTAATAAAGGTAATTTATGTGGTCATATATTGTTACCAAATAAATCTAAATGCAAGACTTGTTTTGTAGACATTTTCAAAGCAAAATATATTGTTCTTTGTTTGTATAACATCCATTTAATTTAATACAATTCATATGTTGCATCACAGATATGTAATTATAGCATTTGTGTTGGAAAAAATAAAATATTGACTTTGACCATTTTGCCTAGTGTATGAAACATCGCTGATTTTGACCATTTTGGTTGGATGAGATGTTCCAATAAGGGAGAGGGATCATTAGTCGTGTGGGCTAACTTTGCAAGCATGTAGTGGTTAGATGGAACATCTTAGGACTTCTATTTTTTTAGAAATGTGAAATGGACTCTTATATATCTACAACTAAGGTTTGGAGGTGCAACTCATCACACACCTTGTCACATTAGCATGTTTAGTGGAAAGTGTCCTAAAATGGACTTTTTAAAGACTCAATCAAAACTTAATCATGAGATCCCCAGTAGTTGAACATTAAAGTATCATTTGTTACATAGACATTTTCCTATTTTTTGTCTAAATATAACTTATTGAACGCCTAAGTGATTCCAATACTTCTTAATTACCATTATTATTGTTATATCTTACCCTTATATTTAACAAAGATGATCCAATAATTGAACAAATTTGTAACACAATTTATGTTAAAAAATAACATTTTTAATTAGAAAATGACTTGTATACAACACAATTATACCTGAATCTATTTCAATTATACTCTATATTTTCACTTCGTCTTTTAAATTGTTTTATCTACTCTCTAAATAATCAAGCAGGGACTCTTCTTTGCTTGATATTTTTATATGATTAGAAGAGAACCATATATGGGGTTTCTTAGAGCCTCATATTTATTTGAATCAAGTTCAAAAGGATATCTCTTGTGCGACGTTGAATCAATTTCTATGTTATTCCATTGAGGGAAATGTAATATCTCTACCATAGAACATATATGTGTATATTCATGGTATTTACTTGGCAATACTGTGTATAATTTTGAGAATATACAAAACCCTAATGTTATTTTATTTTTTTAATTTCATTTGCATTCTCTAGGGTGAGAGAGAGCAACCACTAGCAATATGGTAGCCATGGCAAGGAGAACTTGAGGAACCCTTATTAGTGTTGATGTGATTAGTTGGCACAAAATACATAATTTCTACAACAAAAACCTCTCTCTTGAAAGATTTTTAAATTCAAACAATTTAAAATCTTAAGGCTTCGTTAGTCAGGTCTTGACACACAAGGTTTACTCAAGTATTCTTGTACTTTGTTGTTTCTCACAAAGGGACTTGTACAATGATCTTTGCTTGCAAGACTAAAAGATTGACAAGGATTCACAAATAGTTGATTATATTCACAAACTTTAACAAGATCAAGAGTTATTTCATTGAATTTTACGAAGTAATATATAAATTTGATCAATTCTTTTGAGATTGCCTAAAGATTTTCACAAAACTCAAATTAGAGTCTTCAATATTTATGTGAATTTCACAGATTTTAAATTGTTTCAACTTTCAAAGGATTTCATAAAAAAGGAAAAGATAGAGAAAGAAGGAAAAGTCTAAGAAACTAATCTTTCAGTGATCACACATGAATATCCTTCCAAAACAATGAATTGAGATTTTAATTGGTTATATTCATTTGAATTCTTCCCAATTACATATAGATGATGCAAAGCTTCAAAAGAAATTTGTCACACCAAGAAATTAATCAAATGCACACAAAGACTGGTGCAACAATTTGATATTTTAAATTAAATGACAAATATAATATAAGATTTACAATCTGAAAATGACCTATTGTTGACCTCAAATTCATCATTCTATATAAGAATATACAAATGATCTCATTGATTGTGAGAAGAAACCATGAAGCAAACTTAAAGATGAACAATTCTCCAACTTAAGTCTGATAGTCATCAACAATTTCTAATCTCCTTTAACTAAGTGACCCCGAGCCCTTTTATGGAATAAGAACCCAAGGTCAATTACATCAATTAATGGTTCAAAATTGATTTATCAGAATTAATGGTGGTAATTTGATAGGTGGCACATGAATGATCACCTTCATAGTTGGTAACAATTGGCACGAAGAATATTCTAGAAACATTTGCATTCTCAGAACCTTCCAAAAACATCCATGCGATAGAAAACACTATCATAATGTTGGAAAACACAACTATGTTGATATAGCCTTAGCAACGATCCTCCAAAAGGATTCACTACTAATGATCAAGTCAACTCTTAATCCATTTAACTCTTTCATATCCAAATTCAAAATCATGCTTGAATTGTTCCAAGTAGATTGAATACAAAATCCTCGCAATACCTATAGGAATACCATATCCCTCTTGTACTCATAACTCTAACTAAAATACATTGAGTCAATTGAGCACACAACTCCTGCAATGATGACAAGAGTATAACATCTCACAAAAAAAACCCAAAACAACCTTTCACATGTCTTCTCATACCTAAACACAATTATTAGAACTTGGTGACTTAGGCATATTTAATCAAAATGAGTGATAATTAGAATTCACTATGAGTCATCATCTTCTTCTATTATGACCTTTTCCCCTAAGGCCTCTTGTCTTCGCACATATTCACCAAAGGCTACCAAAACCTTATTTATTCCTTCTTTGCTTTAGTCCTACAAGATACTCCAATTAAACATGTACTTAGCATAAATTTATGATATAATCACTATCTCCACATTTCTTTTCCAACTTATCTTATTATAATCTTTAATTAAAATTTTCTTCTTCATCACATCATTCAATAACACTCCATTTGAATTAGTGACTGGATCATCTAGGGTATCTATTAAATATCCTTTAAATTTTCTCACTTTTGCCTCATTTTTCCCCAAATTGTTTGTATCATTAACTTGTTTTGTCAAGGCATCTACTGTCAAGATATCCTTTTCCATTAAATCCTCTACCGTATGATGTAAAGCTTCCATTTGATCCTTACAATTGGTTCCTAAATTTGCACATCATTGAACCCGAAAGGTGTGCCATGTATTAAGCTTAGATTCAAAGAGAGATTTGGCCAATGAATGGGAGAATGATCTCACACTTTTTTCCCTTGCACTTCAGGCTCTGCAAAACCTAGGTGGGTCTCCCTATATAGTGTTGAATATAGATATGAAACAAAGTTTTATTGCAGCAACTACCAAATAAGCTTCATACAAATAACAAGGGTTTATGTATTTGCAAAATGGAAGGCACTATCCTTGTTTTTGAAACCCAAGTATATGAAGTTGAAACATAAAATAGCTCTAGACTAATTAAAGTAGGGAATGGTTTTTGAATTTGAAAGTTGTTTCTGAGGATGGGGAAGGAAAACCATGCAAGACCATTGCCCGCCTTGGGCTATAGAGTCATATGTTGCATTGTATATGACATGACCAAACATATTTTGATGGTCTTCTTGCTAGATTATCACCTTATGATAATCAAAACCGAGCAAGCCCACTATGCAACATACTTACTAATCCTTAGCAAATGATAACACACCCATTAATTCATGGAAAACATTTACTCTATCCCTTGGAAAAATATAAGAATGGTAAACTAATTTAGAATAACAAATGTACTTGAAAAACTGATATAACCCTTGACTACATGGTTTAAAGCATATTATCACTCACAATTGGAGAAAATTGCATCATAGATTATATTCATATATACCACAGTTTCAAAATATAGATGCACTACCAAATAATGATTGATAAACAAAGACCTTCACCATTGGCATTCAACAATATTCTATACATAGCCTCTTCCATGACAAAAAAAAAGAAGAAGCTAAGAGCCTCCCAAAACTCATAACCCTTACAAATGAGACAAAGATTACAATATAAAGAAAAGGGGAAAACCCAGATCTTCCACTCAGCTGACACTTGACACATTGTAATCTCTTTGATTTGGCATTTGGAATATGCCATTTTACCCTAATCCTCATCTTGCCTCTCATTTGCAACTGAAATTTGCTTTTTCATTTTGCTTGCCTTCATACCTGTGAATATCTTTTTTACTTGTATGTACAAACACATTTACAACTACATTTTCACATGTCAAGTGAAAAAAATCACTTATGGGTAAAACCCATTTCACTGGCAATTAAATTTTTCATTTACCATACATTTTAATTTAGCAGACTCCTCCATCTTTGCTCATTCTCATGGAGCCAATGAGATTATTTTAATTCCACTTTTTGGGCACATAATTCATCCAACAAACCTCGCACACACTTATTCTTTAACATTTTAACAATGGCAACAAAGCATTGTTTGAAATTCCCCCATTGCAGCCTTCTACCAACACATTAAAACATTAAAATTCCATGAAAAAAGTTTTTGTTGTTATAATTCATGGAAATGACATGGTAGGTGTTTTTGCTGATGATTGATGCTAAAAATTATTTAAAAAAACTTTAAGATTGTTGCCAAAGCATGATAATTGCTGCAAGCAAGTTTTTGGACAATGTAACAAGGAAATGGAGATCACCGCCTTAAATCTTTAACCAGAAGTTCCATCCATGTGAGAGATTTTCCTCGAGGTGCACATCATCATTCTCAGCAAGAAAAAAAACAAAAACTCATTCCCCACAATGCCGCAAGCCTACTCAAACAGAGGGCACTTTATGGTGCGGAATGGTAGAAAAGACATTTGAGCTCTCTTCTGAGTTTATTTATTTCCCTCCCTGCATGAGTTATCAATTTCAATGCTGGTAAAGGTAGAAAGCAGATTTGAAGGAGATATATGGTGCCAAAAATGAAGTTGCAGGGCATTTTCATGTTGCTGACAACAAAAAACTTGATAAATCTCTATTACAAATGTTGCTTGGGCATTGGAAAGGCTTTAGGCAGTTTTTGCAAGTTAAAACAACCATTTGCACTCCTTAAACATCCCCAAAACAACCTTGATAACATCTGCACGTGATTGGGAATGATTTTGGCACCCAAGAAAAGCTTAAGCTTTGCTGCCTGCAATTCTACCAAACTCCTTTACTTGGCTTTTTCTCCTTCTAGAATGGGAAAAAGCTTTTGTAGAATTTTCTTTCCTAGTCATATAAAGTGCCTTGAAAATATTTAATTCCCCAAATTATTTAAAACAACATTATTAGCATATTAAAACATTAGGAAATAAGCAAATTTTTAATTTCTCTTGCTGAAAAAATGGTGAAAATTCATTGCACACAAATCAAAAATCCTGGAGCCATGGTTTTTGGTGAGTGGACCTAATCAATTAAATAAAACATGGGTTTTCCATCAGATCTCACTCAACAAGCCAAAATTTGGTACTTTGTAATCGGGGCCATTAGAGGTGTTCACCGCACTTGAAAGAGTTTAAATTAATGCATCATTTGACCTCACACTTTGATAAAACTGGAATTGGAGGCGTTTTAGGCCAAAATAGGAAGTGGGTTGCCCTCATATTTCTAAAATTTGCACTTTTTTAGGACACCAAATCTAGCCTAATTGTAGTAAGACACATTAAATGGCATATTAGAACTCATTTTGGACACATGAAACTGAATGAGCATACTACCATTTATCCCAAATTTTTTTTTGCCACATGAAATTGCATGACAATTCCAGAGTCACAAAATTTTAATTGGCAAAGATGGGCTTTAGGGTAGATTGACAAGAAGTAGACCTAACCTCTATCATCAAATTGAAAGTGCATAGGAACTTCAAATTTGTAAAATTTGAAGGTACCATCACATACCAAACCTATACGAGCACTCAAGATATGTCATAGAAATCATTATATTAGTTTATTTTAATTACCCATGAAGTTTTAGTTATCAATTGGTTAATAATATTTTTCACAAGATATCCTTAAGCCACTTTGGACCTTGGGAAAATTTCAGAAGCCACTCCCCTACATCCTACATCCTAGGTACTTTACAAATCATCGTAGTTGATCATGGAAAAAGGGGGTATGAAACTTGGCTAAAAAAATTTAAACATGATCTTAAAAGTTTTATGACAAAAATCCATGGAGGTTTCATGAATTTCCCCATTCAAAAACATCTAAAATCACATTCAAAATTCAAAAATTTCCTAATTATTTTAAACACAAAAACTAGGAAATTTCTTCAAACTCTATTGATGAAACCTTAAATTTATAATTTTCTCATTTCTAAGAAATTTTGAAAATAAAAAGTGCCCTTTGGTTTTAAATATGAACAAAAACTAGTTTATGAAATCAAATTTAATTTTTGGTTTTTTTTTTGAAAACTTTGGGCATGGTGAGGGCACAAAAAGGTAATTTGAAATAATCAATTTTAAGATATTTCTAATATAATTGTTCAAATTTACAACCAATGGGTAAATCCTATGCTCTCGTAAGGATGATCATGACATCCAAATAGAAAAAAAATACAACAAAAAAAGAGAGAGAATAGATATTTACCTCATAATGAAAGCACAACAAAATAATGAAGACATAATTTCTACCCAACTTGAAGTGGAGATCACACACACAATCAACACAACCCAAATCAATCCAATTTCTAAGTGTCCCCATTTTCAAATGGGTAAAATTTCCCCAAAATTCAAATTTCCAAAAGAGGGCTTTTGGGGAGCATTTTCTTTTAAAATATGAATAATGCCAAAAGTACCTAAGTTGTTTTCCTTTATTTATTTTTGATATATATATATTTATTTTCTTGACTTTTTTTACTTTATTCATATTTCCTTATCATTTATCTTAGATGTAGGTAACTCAAAATGAGCATTCAACATTACTTTATTTTTACATTTGACAAAACAATTAAATAAAATATATCCATTTCTATCTAATGAGATATTTCTAAAATAATTAATTTAATCTCTTTTTTATTTTTCTCTAAAACTTACATAAATAATTTGTTAGATGATATACAAATTTTTTAATTCATCAAAATTAACAAGGAATTTAAATAAAAATAAATAAAATCACAAGAAAAGACTCCAAAATCACCTCTAATTCCAATTTAGGTGTAGACATCCAAATTTAATCACTTCCATATGATTAAATTTACTACCTTTCCATCTATTGTATTAATATTAATTTATTAAATTAATATTACACCTTTTGTCTCATATCGGTAAAGTATTTAATTTAATAATTAATACTTTGTCTTTTACCTTATTCCTCTCTAAATTAAATAAATACACTAATTTATTTAATTTAGTCATTCTTCCTCTTTTTGATTTAAAAATCAATTTAAAATTTCTCACTTTCTCTCTCCTTGTCACATCCTCCATAACCTCACCCTAATCTGAATTAATTTAATTAATTCAGGGTTATGATGTGCATCCTCTTAATCAGAGATTAATGTCACATCCTCCTACATTTGCCACTTGCCTCTAATCTTCTGTTAATTAGCCTAATCCAATACTTGCACAACCTTAACCAAAGTCATTAGCTAAATTTAGCACCATTTTTTGGTCAATTCTTCCATTTTTCCTTTTTTGGGCATTGACTCTCCTTCCCATGAGAATTTTTAATTCTCATTTATTCATCCCATGTCTCTCTCCTTCCCATGTGAATTTTTAATTCACATTTTATCCTTCCAAGGCTTCTAGAACCTTGGATTTGTCACAATCTCCACATGTGACCAAGTCCCACCTTTTTGGAGCCCACCTTTTACCCTCTAGATCATCCTAGGAATGTGAATTTTTAATTCACATTTTATCTAACTTGACCTTTCCTCTTTTGTAGATTTTTGAGGAATTCAAATTCCTCAAATGTCCCTTCACTTCCCTACTTGGGGACGAAATCCCTTTACAGTAAGGTATCTCACCCCCAAGGTGCATGTCCTTTTTCCACCTCATGTACCTTTTTGACAACTCATTTCCATCTCATCCCCCCTTGGCCACTTCACCCTCCACATGTCAAGATGTGAGGGCTTGTGGGTTCTCAACCCACCATGGCCCTTCATCTTGGCCTTGTTGGGGCAATCTTGACCGTTGAATTCTCTAGAGAATTCAAGATCCTCTATAAATACCCCCTCCTCAAGGGCATTTAGAAAGACTTTTTGATTTGAACAACTACATGCTGCCCATTTGCCTTCCCAAACACTTTGCACTCTCATAACTACATGCTGTCCATTTGAACCCTCAATCCTTTGCCATCATTTAACCATTTTTGTTAATCATTTGCATCTACAATCTTGCATTTAGACATTCAAGCAATCATCTAAGGAGCACACAATCAATCCAAGCAAGGGCCAATCAAAGAGGTATCAACAACAAAGGAAGGTAAAACTATTTGTCTTGTGCTATCTACTTTCCTTATTGTTTTGGCACTCTCTTTTGGCTAATCTTGAGGTGTCCTTGGTATTTTGTTTTTCATATTTCTTAGTTGCTGTGCTCATTTAGAGAAGTATAAATATCAGGGTATACATTTCTGGCACGCCCGGTGGGACCCACAAACAGGTTCCCATATTTTACGTTTGCTGTTGTTTAAGTTTTTGCAGGAACACGTCGCAGAAGGGCGGCTACGCCTTGTTTTTCCGCAAAAGGGCGGCTACGCCCCATTTTTCGCAGAAGGGCGGCTACGCCCCATTTTTCGCAGAAGGGCGGCTATGCCCCATTTTTCGCAGAAGGGCGGCTATGCCCCTGTTTTCTGCAGAAGGGCGGCTACGCCCCTGTTTTGCTGCAGAAGTGCGTCTACGCCCCTATTTTGCTGCAGAAGGGTGACTGCGCCCCCTGGAAGGTAAAATTGGTGTTTTGATTTTGGATTTGAGTGCTATTTTTCTCATTAACGTTTTTCTTGCAAGGATACATGTGTTTTGTGCTAACCTTTTGCAGCATATTTTTGTGAAGTTGATGGAGAAAGCGGGATAAAATATCTAATATTTGCTTGCAGGGCTATCCATTTGCTTAATCTTTTAAAAAAAAATAAAATAAATTTTTTATCCTTGCTGTTTGCATTAATTTAAGAACATAGCTTAATTAGAGGGAGTAATATTCATTGCTTGCTGTTCTTGTCTTTTTGTGTTACCCTAAGGGAGTATTAGCTTGTTTCCACTTTCCCCTTGCACTTCGTGTGAGCCTGGGGAGTAGTTGGAAGCGATTAGTGCTTTCTTCATAGTGGGACCTGCTTGGGGATTTCATCACCCCAAGGGACGATTCCAACCACGCGTACCGGCGGGGTATACAAAGGGGGGGAGAGCGAAAGCTGTACCCCAATCCAGTCACGTCGTAATTGGCGGAGCGTCGAAGCTAGGGTGATACCTAGATAGACGTGAAGAGTTGGTCCGAGCCCTTCAGTATCTCGTTGGGGTTCCCGACTCACGCTTGTGACGGGCTGGTGTTCACGGTTGTGCCTCACGTACCGAGAGTATATCGAGGACCCCCTAGATACCTTGTGCATCCTAGATTAAGATCACTTTTGCCATACCCTTAACACTAATCATAGGGTTGTATTTGCTTGAGAGTATTTTCTTGTGAGAAACCAGTGAACTCTTAACAATTTGGCCTTATCATTATCATTTTAAAGTCTTTGCCATAGCCATTTGCATCAAACCAAGCCCCTGTTTTGCTGCAGAAGGGTGGCTACGCCCCTGTTTTGCTGCAGAAGGGTGGCTACGCCCCTGTTTTGCTGCAGAAGGGCGGCTATGCCCCTGTTTTGCTACAGAAAGGCGGCTACGCCCCTGTTTTGCTACAGAAGGGCGGCTATGCCCCTGTTTTGCTGCAAAAGTGCAATTACGCCCTCCTGAACACCTGAAATCCCCCCATTTGGATTCATTCAGCCTTTAAACCTTCATTTCACCATTCCCAACCATTACCTCATCATCCCAAACCTTCGTTTTGTCACTTTAAACTTTCAAAAACCTCCATTTACCCCTTTTAAACCTCCATCTCATTATTCAAAACTTTCGTTCAACCATCCTAAATCCCCATACATTCTCCACAATTATCTTTACCCCCCATTCATTCTAATTTCTTCCTAATCCACCAATTGTTTCTTACCATTTGCATCTCCAAACACCACCTATAGCTAAACCGTCCTAACCTTGTATTACTAAGTGGTTACCCGGATTGACTATAGCACTTGAAATTGATTATTAGTCTTTAACTTCAAACCCAATCAATTCGCTTCCATCTTGAGGTGAATTCGGTGTTGTAAGTTATCATCCTCGACCCAATCAATCCATTCCTAGCTTAAGGTGGATTCGGTGCCATAATCATCCTATTAATCAATCAAAGCTCTAGGGTTACTAAGGGTAATCTCACGTGATCAAGCTTAAGGTCTTTTCCTCATACCTTTCATAATCCAATCCAATCAAATCCAATCAAATCCAAATCCAATCCAATCAAATCCAAATCCAATCCAATCCAATCCAATCCAATCAAATCAAAATCTAATCCAATCCAAATCAAATCGAATCAAATCCGATCAAATCCAATCAAATCCAATCAAATCCGATCAAATCCAATCAAATCCAATCAAATCCAAATCCAAATCCAATCCAAATCTAATCAAATCAAATCCAAATCCAATCCAATCAAATCCAAATTCAAATCCAATCAAATCCAATCAAATCCAAATCCAAATCCAATCCAAATCCAATCAAATCAAATCCAAATCCAATCCAATCAAATCCAAATCCAAATCCAATCAAATCAAATCCAAATCCAATCCAATCAAATCCAATCGAAATCCAATCCGATCCAATATATCCCAACAAAATCTGATCCAAATCTTATCCCATCATAATCAAATCATTTGACAAAGTCTCTAATCCACTCATCCCACATTTGCATGCCCGTTCAGACCCGTTCACAAGCAAAGAAAATGGCCGACCGACAAGCTCAAAATGCCCAATCCAACAATCCCCAAGATCCCAAAAACACAATTCATGTCTCATCAGATCCCAACAAGGGCACCAACGTCCCTCATGATCCTCATAACAGTACTTCATCACATTCTAACACTGAGAATCAGAATAACTCGCCACATGGTGAAGAAAGTATGGTTGGCCAACCCGAACTCACACTTGAGGAACATTTTAGTAACCCCGCCAATGTGCAAATGACTGACCGTTTGCTTGAGAAACATGGGGAAGAAATCTTGGCCCACTTGATTGAGAAGGGGGTTAAACCTCCCTCCAATGTGGACTTATCCAAATATAAAGGCACCCCATCTAACGTACTCCAGGAGTCCCAAAATGCACCCGAAGGTTCATACTTTTCCAATGTTCCTCCAGTCGAGGGTTGGCATCAACCCGAATTTGGGAATGTCATTCTCTATCAGGTTAATTATCCCCCACACGCTTCCACCTCGGCTATAGGAGGACCTCAAGTGCTTGATCCCAATAATCCTTTTGCTTATGGTATGGCACAAAACATTCCGCAACCTCCACCATTAACATTAACCGTACCCCCTCCTTTGAACCCACCTACAGTCAATATTGGGGGTACCTCCTTTGCTACATCGCTTCCTCCTCCTGGGACCACCAAAACACCACCTCAACAAGTTCCCCAATCTACTATCCCGCCTCAAATACCACCACAAAGCACACCCCAGCTGAACATTCCGAGCGGTACCCAACAACCCTCTCTACAAAACGTGCCTATGCTACCCCTACTGTCTCATCCGCAACAACCTATACCCAATACTTTGACCTCTTCACAACAACCATCCTACCAATCACAAGGCAATCCATCTCAACCGCCTACCCAAACCATATCTCCCTTTCTTGCGTCCCTTTTGCGTCCAAAGGTTCAACCACAACATAGTATCCCGCCTCAGTCCATACAACACTCGGCGCCACAACAACAACCTCCACAACACTACTACTATCACAACCAACAACAACTTCCCCAACAACCGCTTTACATGACCTTCCAACCACCACAACAATACCCTCAGTACCAACAAACTAACATGCAACGTCCTATCCAAGTTCCTCAACCACCTACCCCACACGTTTACCAAACAAATTCATATTACGCCCCAGAACAACAACCCCCATTTCAACAAAACCCCTCATCCTACCAGCAAGCTATATCATCATCCAATCACCCAAACCTGCATTTCAACAATCCGACACCCTTTCAACGAGATCCCTCATCTTTCTATCATCAATATCCCCCCAACCCACCACCAGCTAGCTCGAATTTGTTGGAAATCAAAGCCGCACTTAAGGACCTTCAAGCAGGGGCTACAAAACAATCATTCAAATTTGAAGATATATGCCCATATCCGTTTGATCCCTCCATCTCGTTGATCCCATTTCCTAAACATTTCGAGATTCCAAAGTTTGACAAATACAAGGGAGACAAAGACCCTAAGGCTCACTTGCAGGAGTTTTATGCACAGTGTCAAGAAGTCATGTATAGTGATAACTATCTCTTGCGCTTGTTCCCACAAAGCCTAGCAAGCCATGCCCTAGATTGGTTTATGACTCTCAAAAAAGGGTCTATAAAAACTTTTGCGGACTTATCAGTGCAGTTTGTATCCTATTTCTCTTTCAACTTGCGAAAAGATACATACACCTTAGATCTCCTGAAAGAGAAACAACGTGATGGAGAGACCTTTACCAGCTACCTCCAACAGTGGCATGCATTAGCCAGTCGAATGAAAAATCCTTTGAAAGAGAAAGACATGGTCACCCTTTTTGTGGAAAATTCTCATCCTGACATGGCCCACAATTTTAGGCTACACTGTGTCACCACTTTCGCCGAGATAGTGGAAAAGGGACCTATCCTTGAATGTGCCCTTATTGCCAAAGGACACATTAAAATACACAGTCATGATAAAGAAAGGTCATTTGGAGATAAATCACAATTTTGGAACAAAAACAAAAATGCAGTGAATGACGGAGTGACAGACACCAAACATGTCCAAGTGGCTAATGCATCCCAAAGTCAACAGTAGTCTATACCTAACGCCATATCAGTACCCCAAGGGACACCTCATCCCCCTCAACAGTCAAACCAAAGAAATCAAGGGAACACCAAACGTCAATACGCCCAATTGGGTGAACCCTTGAGTGCTAACAGAATTGTTACCAAAATCGATTGCCCCATCACGTATCACGTCACTAAACCATTCGATGAGTCCAAACCCAAGCCGGCATGGTTTAAAGAAAATGAGTATTGTGACTTTCATAAAATCAAGGGACACTCCTTGAATAAGTGTCAGGGTTTGAAAAATTATGTCCAAGATCTCATTGATTGAGGAGATATCAAGGTTGACCCCAGTCAACCTTCGTCGTCCAATGCTCAACTGCAAATCTATCAAAACGCCTTCCCAAACCATAGTCAAGGTCCTAGCACCTCCAATAGTAATCCCCAAAACAATAGCACTAATAATGTGAATTACAAGAATGTGCCCTTCAATTATGAAGGTGTTATTCATTACATTGAGCAGGTGGAACCTCGAATATCCATGATACACGTTAAAGCCAAAGATCCTCAATGTGCTGTGACTACACGACGAGCTCGCCTCACTGTCCCTGTAGCCTCTGCACCCATCCAACCCACTCCTGTAAACTCTCAATATAACATTCTTGATCACCTAAGGAAGACCCCCGCTCACATATCCATTTTGGATTTGCTTAAGTCTTCCCCGGTACATCAAGAGATCCTCAATAGAGCCTTGCAAGAGACCCATGTACCAAATGACATCGACCCCACACAATTCCAAGCTCTGGTGGGACACTTGGCTTTGTCTCATCACCTCCACTTCAGCCAAGATGATATGCCCAGTATCGATGTTAATCACAACCGTCCCCTACATATCGAAGTCATAGTTGCCCGCCATAAAATAAAAAGGGTCTTGGTAGATAATGGCTCTGCCCTCAATCTATGTACCTTGAAATTCATAAAACAGATAGGGTATTCTCAAGCGGACCTAAGTAACCAGATAATTACAATCAAAGCTTACGACAATGCAGAAAGAAATTCAGAAGGAATCATCAGTCTCCCTATCCAAGTGGGACTTGTGCTCCAATATACTACATGCCATGTCCTTGATTTGGACTTACCATATAATCTCCTCCTTGGCCGCCCATGGCTCCATGCTATGCAAGCTGTTCCATCTACATACCATGAATGCCTCAAATTCCCAGTCAATGGATAGGAGGTCACCATCTATGCCGACCCCCAACCGTTTGAGTATTGTCAAGCTTTAGAAGCATCTTTTCCCCATTTACATTATTGTCCTGGGGTCGAAATGGGGGCATCCCAGTCATTATCCTCCAATCCATCATCCTCCAATCCATCATCCACCGTAATCACCACTCCATCCCCCGCCACTAATCCTTCAGTCACTAGAGTCCAGATCATTGACAAAGGATGCGGTGAGTATGAGATGCATACGGCTCTTAATGTAGCCACCATGCCACCGTCACCACATGAGTACGGTCAACCTTCACATGCTATACAAACGGAAGACAAGATCATCACCTTCAGCGGTAAAAACATTCCCACTACCACTTTCAGGTCCCCAAGTGTCAAGGTCGATGCGCCAGAGGAAGACATAAGTCAGTGGGTCTACCGCGAAGAGCCCGAACCAGAAAATCCTCTAAAGAAATATTTTCAGGAAAAGTATCCTTGGCCAACAAAGTTTGTGGAAAAACATAACTACCAAGGTAGAGGCCTAGGTAAAGAGGAACAAGGGCGATTGCAACCCATTGATACACAACAGTTACCAAAGAAGGTAGGAATTGGGTATGACAGCAAGCAGAAAATCCCTACAACGTCATCTAATACTTTCTAACACATTATCACCATGAATGAGGGCTCATTGGTGCATACAGAGGAAGAATCCATCATACACGCGTACGATGATGTCGATCACACTGACTTATCGTCCATGTTCGAATGCCTATCCGTTTGCACCATCAGCCTATCCCTTCGTCACCCTGAACTCATTGATTGGGGCCTACACAACACCACACCTATCAGTATGTCTACGGACACATATGTCAACCTTATGGGATTGGGGGAGGATGAACACTCCAGTCGCAAAAATAAAAATAAGAAAAATAAAAAGAGGTCATCCAGTGAAAACCTCCCTGAGGCAATTCCTGACCTAGAAAAGTAAAAATAAAGGACGCATCTGATGGCAAAAACCTCGAAGAGGCGCCGGAAGATGGAGATGTTCATCTTCCCCTCATGGGAACTCAACTATCCGCCAGATCATCTATCCTGATTGAAGAAACGCAAGAAGTCAATTTGGGAACTGCTGAAAGTCCGAAGATCACCTATGTAGCCAAGTCACTCTCCGAACAAGAGTATCCAATCTTCGTGCAGCTACTCCGAGAAGGCATCATCAACTTTGCCTGGTCATACTCAGACATGCCAGGCTTAGACCCAGCTTTAGTGGTCCATCACTTAGACATCCGCCCAGACGCCAAACCTGTCAAGAAAAAACTCCGAAAGATGCACCCGCAAGTCGCATTGTTAGTTAAGAAGGAATTGGAGATGTTACTGGACGTAGGTTTTATCAAACCAATTGACTACTCCGAATGGATCTCCAATATAGTTCCAGTTGCCAAACCCAACTGAGACATTCGGGTCTGTACGGATTTTAGGGATCTCAACAAAGCCTGCCCAAAAGATGATTTCCCTCTTCCTAATATTGATATTTTGGTTGACTTAACAGCAGGACATGAGATGTTGTCCCTCATGGATGGCTTCTCCGATTATAACCAGATCCGAATTGCACCTGAAGATCAACACAAAACCGCCTTCACAACTCCCTGGGGCACCTTTTGTTACAATGTCATGCCCTTCGGTCTCAAAAATGTGGGGGCAACGTATCAAAGAGCCATGACAGTTATCTTCCATGACCTCATCCATATCATCATGGAAGACTATGTTGATGACCTATTAGGGAAGTCCAAAACATGAGCAGAACATCCCACCATCCTAAAGAAGATATTTGAGCAGTTAGAGTATTATAAGTTACGATTGAACCCAAAAAAGTGCATCTTTGGGGTCATGTCATGGAAATTGCTGGGTTTCATAGTCTCAACGCGAGGAGGTATTGAAGTTGATCTGTAGTAAAGGCTATTAGGACATGCCGCCTCCACGCCAATCGACCTCTAGGAAGAATCTTGATCTATCATCAGGTTCATAGCCGGCTGGTAGATAAATGTAGGCCGTTTTACCCATCATACGAAGAAAGATTCACCTTGATGGACCCCATGAGTGTGTCCAAAATGGAACTGAAAATCAAAGGAATATTTAGCTCATCCGATTACGTGTAAGCCTATTCCAGGAAAACCCCTCCTACTTTATATCTCTGCTACCTCAGTCGCACTGGGGGCATTATTGGCACAGCACGATGAGTCACTCAAAGAAAGGGCAGTCTACTACATCAGTAGAACACTAGTCGGCTATGAGTTAAATTAATCTCCTATGGAAAAAGCATGCCTTGCGCTAGTCTTCAGTACACAGAAACTGTGCCATTACATGCTCAGTCACCTAGTCAAATTAATTGCTAAAATTGATCCTTTGAAATATCTGTTGTCTAGAACCACCTTGACTGGCCGCATGGCCAAATGGGTCATGCTACTAAGCAAATTTGACATCGAGTATGTAGAGCACAAAGCTATTAAAGGACAGGTTATTGCTGATCAATTGGCTGAAGCACCACTAGTAGATGCCTACCCAATAGACACTGAATTCCCAGATGAAGGAATCTACACAGTAACAGAAGCACCAACTTGGACGTTATACTTTGATGGCTCATACACTCACAGTGGATCTGGGGAAAGAATTCTATTAGTCACCCCTCAAGGTGACTACATCCCAAAATCGTTCAGGATAGCGTTTCCCTGCACCAACAATATGGCGGAATATGAAGCCCTCCTCACCGGCCTTAGAATTGCAAAACAGTGGCACATTACACATTTGAAAGTCTTTGGGGATTCCTTGTTGGTTATCAGACAAGTTAATGATGAATTCCTCACAAAGGATGACAAACTGCTACCCTATAAACGCATGGTGGACGATTTCAAGAAATATTTCACCTCCATACAGTTTGACCAAATCCCTCGGGTGCAGAATAAAGTGGCAGACCCCATGGCCACTATTGGTTCTTTGATTGACATGCCCAAAGATTGAACAGAGTGTGAGTTTCTCGTCGAACAACTGTTAATCCCTGCATATAATGTTCCTGACACTGACATGGTGTGCGACGTTGTAGGTCCTGCCTCCCCGTGGTACCAAGACATATACACTTACCTCCATGACAACACCATACCCCCGAAACTTACACGCAACCAACGTAAATCCTTCATCCATCATTCGTCCCGATACATCATTGTTGGTGATACGCTTTATCATCGCGGGTATGATGGAATCCTCCTAAGATGTCTAAATGAGATCGAGGCTCAGACGGTACTAACGAAAGTACATGGTGGTATTTGTGGGGCCCACTCAAATGGTATGGCTCTAGCTAAAAGAATCCTACGGGCTGGCTATTACTGGCCTACACTGGAACGTGATGCTTGCGAATTTGTAAAAAAATGTTTGCCCTGTCAACAACATGCTGATTTGATCCACGCACCAGCACAAGATCTTCAGCCTCTCTTAGCACCTTGGCCATTTTCTCAATGGGGTTTCGACTTGATTGGCAAGATCCACCCACCATCATCCGACGGCCATACATTCATCATCACCACAACTGAGTACTTCACTAAATGGGTGGAAGCAATGCCACTCTCCCAAATCACCGGTACTCAGATTTCTAAATTCATCCTCTACCATATTCTCTACAGATATGGTATCCCATCCACCATCATTTCTGATAACGAAAAGCCGTTTAAAAATCAAGCCATGAAACATCTATGTGATACCTTCCATATTCAGCATCGTTGGTCTACGCCTTATTACCCCCAGGGTAATGGTCAGGCAGAAACGACCAACAAAACCCTCATCCGCATTCTCAAAAAGGTGGTCAATAACACTGGACGAGATTGGCACCTCCACATACATCCCCCCCTTTGGGCATACCGCACATCTATCTGTACCCCAACAGGCGCCACCCCATACTCTTTAGTATATGGAGCTGAAGCCGTCTTGCCAATCGAAGTTGAGCTCCCCTCATTGAGAATTTCTTTGAAGAACCTCATCAGCGAAGAAGATGCTCGTGTCACTCGGCTTGCACAACTAGAGTTACTGGATGAACGCAGAATACGGGCCTATGATCACCTACAAGTATACCAGAATCGCCTTAAACGTCATTACAATAAAAAGGTCTGTCCCAGGTAATTCCAGATTGGTGAACTTGTGCTCAAGGAAAATCACCGCACTCAGCAAGACCGTGACAAGAAAGGAAAATTTGAGGCAAATTGGCTAGGGCTGTATATCATAACTGCCAAATATGGATCTGGAGCCTATAGGTTGGCTACTCTGGATGGAGATCCCCTTGACGAACCTGTCAATATTCTCCATCTAAAAAGGTTCTACGCCTAAAGTCCGCTTGGTCTACCTTATCGAAAAAATCAAAAAAAAATTAAAAAAATTAAAAAAATTAAAAAAATTAAAAAAAATAAAAATAAAATCAAAAAAAAAATAAAATCAAAATCAAATCAAATCAAAAAAAGAGAAAAAAAAAATAAAATCCGTCCTATGGTGAAAACCACCTCTTGGTGGCGCCTTGGATAAGTATGGATGGTGAAAACCTGGTAACAGGCGTCATCCATAGAGGGCTTAATCATTATCTACCTGACATCCTAGTTACTTTATGTTGTCATCCGCACTTTCATCCCCACCCACATCAGCCTAGGTCGCTTGGTATTTGTTGATTGAGCATTGGACGACTCACCTTACCTATCCCTCATCTTGAGCTTCCTTATATCCCACTTTATGCTTATGTCTTTCGTCCGTCGGTCCATGTCGTCATATAGGATCATCCATTGTGTTGGTTTCCATCTAGATCTCATCCTCTTGTCCCATCTTCTTACCAAACTACGTTGCCCCTGCGCTTTCACGTAGGCAAGGTTGGTCATTTGATCCTCCCCCGGGGCATTTGTCGGTCGTGTTTTGTGTCCATCATCGGTCACCATTGTCCTCTTTCTGCTTTATCCATGGTCTTTTTCTATGAACTACGAGGGCTCTGCGCTTTCACATAGGCAAGGCTAATCTTTGATCGGCCCCCGAGCCCATAGGTCGTTAGGTTGTGTCTTGTCTCCCTTCTGGTTGTCATCAAGTTATGCCTTTATCTAGCTGGTTCTTAACAAACAAAACCCACTTGTACCGATGAACCTAATCACTTTCACATATCCTTTATCATACTGATCTTTTCGCTTAGCATCCATCATAGGTCTTAACAGGATACATCCTTCCTAACCGACCTCATCGATCCCATCTATCCCTTGGATCCTATGGCAATGGACATTTGAAATTGATTGTGATTTTTTTTATGCTTGTGGTTTTTGTTTATCACTTGAGCTCCCTATCTTCACTTGTCAAGACCGCCATGATCCATCATATTATGGCATGTTTTGATTGGTCCACATAGGGGCATATCTTGATCTTTTGTTTGTTTGTGTCTTCTTGGTTGTCCCACATAGTACCCACCAAGATCCTCACAGTCTTGTGTTATGTTGGGGCATCCTTTTGTGTTTATGGTTATCCCAGTACCAGACCCAAACAAGGTCCTCGCGACTTTGGGGTATCAAGATAGCCTTCTTGTCTGATATGTTTGTCGCATGCATTGGACACTAATCTACCTCGGTCCTCTATACCTTGGTGAATCGTGTCTTATGCTATAACAAAAACCAGTGCTCCAAAGATGGCAAAATTGAGTTAGGGTTGCATTCTTATAATCATTGCATTAATACTCGCCCTATGGTTTTGGTTGTGCAAATACCTTCCCCCATTCCCTTTCATTCTTCTCAGGATATTGATACCTTTCAACAGATGCCAAATCACATCCATCACCACATACCCACCTCCCGTCATCACATTAGTTCTTATTGGCACTCATGACCGTGTGTTATTTCCTCTAAAAATACAAAAATACTATGCCATATCCCCATCGTCGCTTGCATTATGTCTTAGGTCCATCACCACCTGCCTACATACTTCGCCACCTGCATCATCACATGTTAGGTTCACACGTCCATCGCCACCTGCATCACAAAGTGTTAGACGCATAATACATCACATCCTGCATACATAAAATATTCATACAACATCCCTCATACACACATACGTGATAATTAAGTCAATTAGGCATCCATATAAATACATCATCTTATATCCCATAGGTGCACATACAACATCACCATTCACATCCATACAAATATTCATATTACATAAGTGCATAAATTCAATCATCTACATATACATCTCAATAAACCAGTGCATACGCATAAGTAAAATTATCCATAAATACATATATCCACTCATCCACATGAACATTCATCCACATAAACCAAGAAATACCATATACACATGCATATAATCATCCATCATAAATAGAAACATACTACATGGTGTCACTAAGAACTGTCTCATATCAAAAATAATATAACATGTGTCCCATGTCCATCATATATAAATCCCTCATATGACAAAATACAAAACTCAGAGATATAGAACATCTCTGATCTCTACATCCTACATAGTCCCCCATGCATCTGTCAAAAACTCAGTAACCTGTCACCTCCCAAATGAACTCCCCACATCTGATCTCTGTGGAGACTCAGGTCCTGCTCCTCTGCCTGGTAACACACCTGGTGAATCACTGTAACCACGAGTCTATGTCCCCAATGACTGCGATGGCGCTGGCATCTACGGTGGCTGCCTGGTATAACGGAATCTCCGCTGAGCCACATCAAGAACTGCATCATAATACGCAGCCATCCAAAAACCTACCTCTTGCATACTATCATCTCTCTCTGCAACCTGAACCCGAGCAGAATTCCGCTCATGTCGATACCTGTCCTGATCCCTCGTAATCATCCTCCTCTCCTGCTCCCAAGCCTCATGAGATAGGCGTAACTGTGCCATCTCTGCATGCATCCGATCTCTCATCTCCTTAGCAGCCACCACTCTGGCTACTGCGGCATCCCTCTCCCTCTGTAATCCATGCATATCCACCCCTATCACATCACTGCCCTGCATAGACTGCCACTGTGCCACTGCCACATCCCGCTCCCCCTGCAATATCTGCATCTGTCTCTCTACAGCATCTCTCTCTCTGTGCCGTCTCCACCCGAATCACTGCCCCATCCCTCTCCCCCTGCAACTCCTGAACTCTCGATAGTGCTGCATCTCGCTCACCCTACAACACCTGAACTTGCCCCTGTGCTGTGTCTCTCTCCATCTACAAGGTCCGAACCTGCTCCCCCACCTGTCTCTCCCTCTCCCGCATCGCCCCCATCTCTCCCACCATCTGCTCCAAGCAAAACACTCTGTCCTGTAACTCATCTCGCTCCCACCGGAGATCATCCACCTGCTGCCCACTATCTGTCAATCCAGTCGTCCCCACTGCTGCCCCTCTGGCCTGCAATATAATGGTCTCCGCCTCTAGTCTATCCTGGTCCCAACTAACAGCAGCTAACTCGTCTCGTAGTCCCTGTATATCAGCCTGCAATATCTCCCTCTCTCTCCACATCACCTCTACCATGTATCCATCAGTCCTCTGACCTGCTATTGGCACTCTCGATAGCTCGGCCCTGAGTTTGATCACCTTTGCCTTTGCCACCCTCAACCTCTGATCTATACTCTGACCAATCGCAACCCCTGATGAACTGACAGGAACCATCGCTAATGGCTCTACATCCCAAATCTCTCGATTTGGCACCTCGCCCTCTATCTCCATAGCATCATCACTCTCCCAGGCCTCCTCCTCCTACTCACCCCCCAATCCTCCATGGAAGGACAGACTCGCACTCTCCGCGGCTGACCATGCCTCCCCACTCTCATCAATCTCTGTGGCTCTCCCATCTCCAGCTGCTCCTCATCCTCACTCTCTCCTATCTCTATAACGGGTGGCTCCTCCCCTCCCCTCTGATGTCCCCCACTCCTCACCCTCCCTGGCTGACTCCTAGCCTCAGTATCCTCTCAGGCGCCCTCATGCTCTGTCATGATCTGTACCCTCATCAGTCGCCTCTGGCCTGCTATCAACTCTGGCTCCCCCCTGGCCTCCATCCCCTCCTGCCCTCCAGCTGGCTGTCTCTCCTCTCCCTGCTCCGCCCGTCCCAAGACTCTCCTCTGGCGTACTCTACCCCCTATACCAGTCTGCTGGCCCCCTCTACCCTCCACTGCGTGTATCATCTCTACCTCTGACCCCTCCTGTCCTCCCGCATCTGGCTCTAGCTCCCTCCTCTCCTCCTACCCTCCCAACACCGGCTCCCGATCTCTCCTCCTCTCCTGTCGTCTCGCCTCTCTCATCCTCCTCCGCTGTCCCCTGGTCCCCCTCCTCCTCCTCCTCTCTGCTCGTCCCACTGCCTCCATCCTCTCTCCCCCCAGCTCAGGATTTCCTCCCTCTCTCACCCCACGCCGCTCATCCTCTGATCCAAATCCAACAGCTCCTGCAATCAACACCAAAGGTGTAATCCTATCCCATAGGTGGTTGCAAAACCACCGGTCATATCGGTCTGTCACTCCTGCATCCTCCTCTCCTGCATATCTCCCTGGGTAGGGTACCTGCACTGTCGTTGCCCATGCTGCTCTGGCTGATGTGGGGCTAATCGCACGCCCCCATGGTCGCTCTCTGGTGAGCCGTCGAAACATCACTGGCGGCCCCGGAATATCCTGTGTCTGCCCAAACTGCCTCCGCACCCTATCTGGCCGGTGCATCTCCACTATCCGTGGAAGCACCCCAATCAGAACACACTACGCCATAAAATACCCACTATGTCTCGCAGTCTCCTCCCTCCATCCCCTGAAGCGTCGTCGCATATATGGTCGCCAAACTATGTCTCCCTCCACTAAATCATCTATCCTCCTCCTCCATACCTCCAAATCTCCCACCCAACTATGACGAATAAGCCAGCCCCTTCCCTCTCCATATCTCCATGCCAGAGGCTCTGAATCATCCACCTCTCCCTCTCGCACAACAATCGGTCTAGTCACCGTAATGTGCTCCCATGCCCAAACCTGTAGCAGCGTCATATGTGTCAAGCTCACTGCCTCCCGATAACAAATCATATGCATATCTCTGTACAACTGGGCTAGTACACACACACCCCATGCAATCTGTCCCTCTCGCCACTCCACAATATGTCGGATCGGCTCCATAAACCGCAAACTGCAAAACTGCCTGCTACGATCTGGCAGCAATATCCCACTGATCAACCCCGCTAAAAATAAAGGCAACGCTGGTACTCCCACTGTCAGACATCCATCTACATCCAACTGCTGACCACGCAATGGCAGGGCGACATCCCCAAACAACACTCTTAGAGTCTGCCTCAACTCGGCCCCCCTCGACTCCACGTCACTCAATAAAATCCCTGATATCGACAGCTTTAGGATGCGCCATACATCCTCGACCGTCACCGTAACCTCCCCTGTCGGCAGCCGAAATGTCGACGTCTCGGAACTCCATCTCTCTATCAGGGCCGTCAGCATCGCTCGATGTGCCCTCAGCACTGGCACCTCTAAAAAATGCATAAGTCCTGCATGCTCCAAAGCCGCATGCTCCGCTCCCGTCATCGCTCCTAGCGCTGTTGTCAGTGCCTCTGACTGTCGCTCGTGTGTTCGTATCCGCCTTAAACACTGCATCCACATCAACCATTTATTAGTACATAATTCTTCATGACCTTGCACCGTCTTTACTTTTGTTCTCTCTCTCCTGTCTGTTTTCTTTTCCTCTTTACTTTCCTGCCGCTTGTCCTCCCTCTCGGCCGGCTCGTAATCGATTGCCGTTCGGATGATCCATCCCTCCGGTTCTTCCGATCATCCCTCGTTGCCTAATCATCCTCGATCCGTGATAGTCGATCATCCGGCCGGATGAAATACGGAAATCCCTGATCATCCTCGAGGTCCACCGTGATCGATCATCTCGAGTCGGATAAATGGGGCGATCCCTCGATCCATGACCGGAATGATGCCCTAAATTTGGGTGACCGCGCCGGACGGCGTAAATAGCCGGAATGATTCGTACCTTTGGAATGATGTGAACAGTCGGCGGATCCCCTCTTTTCTTTGTTTTAATTTAATTTTTTAATTTTTCAAATTCTGGGCTACCCTAGTTGTTTCCACCTATAAAACCCATATGCCACTTTTTCATTTATCTTTTCACACATGGTCAAATTTTTCAAAATCACTAGCATAGGTTTTCGTACTCACCTTCCGGGGCACCGCGAAGTGTGTCCATCGTTTCTGCACCTCATCAACTCGGTGCACGATCTCGGTGTCGTAATCCTGCGGCATGTTTGCTCCATCTCCTCTCTCTCTTTCTCCTCCTTTCCCCACTTGCTTGAGTGAAAATGACTAAGGTAAATTTTTAAATTACCTTTTTAACCCTTTCTCCCTCCAAGGTATTTTTTTTACCTCCTATTTAACTTTTCCTCCCTCCAACTAATGCCTAACTTCCCGGAGCCGCCATTCGCACACCGTACATCCAATCCACTCCGTTCAAAAGGAAAAGTTGCTTAATTTTTCACCCTCTATCCAACGGTCTCCTCCATTTCTTTCTATCAAGATGTCGTTCGGGGCCCCTCCTTTTTTCCCCAACCGCCCTCTCGAGGTGGCATACCCTACTACTTCCTTCCATCCATTTCAAACCAGGCACTGGGGCATCCTTCTTCTCCTTCATCAGGCTGGGGCATCAATCCTCATTCCTTTCTTCATCCCTGACATTTACTTTTCTTTGAAACATTGTTATTTCAACAATATTTCGAAGAGGGGCAAAATGTAGGCATCCAAATTTAATCACTTCCATATGATTAAAATTACTACCTTTCCATCTATCGTATTAATATTAATTTATTAAATTAAATTAATATTACACATTTTGTCTCATACCGATAAAGTATTTAATTTAATAATTAATGCTTTGTCTTTTACCTTATTCCTCTCTAAATTAAATAAATACACTAATTTATTTAATTTAGTCATTCTTCCTTTTTTTTAAATCAATTTAAAATTCCCCACTTTCTCTCTCCTTGTCACATCCTCCATAATCTCACCCTAATCTGAATTAATTTAATTAATTCAGGGTTATGATGTGCATCCTCTTAATCAGAGATTAATGTCACATCCTCCTACATTTGCCACTTGCCTCTAATCCTCTGTTAATTAGCCTAATCCAATATTTGCACAACCTTAACCAAAGTCATTAGCTAAGTTTAGCACCACTTTTTGGTCAATTCTTCCATTTTTCCTTTTTGGACATTGACCCCCTTTCCCATGTGAATTTTTAATTCACATTTATTTGCTCTAGATTCCTCTCCTTTAAATGTGAATTTTTAATTCACATTCCATTCTTCAAGGCTTCTAGAACCTTGGACTTGTCACAATCTCCACATGTGACCAAGTCCCACCTTTTTGGAGCCCACCACCCTCTAGATCATCCTAGGAATGTGAATTTTTAATTTAATTCACATTTATCCTAACCACCTTTCCTTTTCCCATGTAGATTTTTGAGGAATTCTAAAATTCCTCAAATGTCCCTTTCACTCCCACTTGGGGACAAGAAATCCCTTTTTGTGGAAATCCTCTCATCCCCCAAGGTGCATGTCCTTTTTCACCTCATGTGCCTTTTTGACAACTCATTTCCATCTCATCCTCCCTTGGCCACTTCACCCTCCACATGTCAAGATGTGAGGGCTTGTGGGTTCTCAACCCACCATAGCCCTTCATCTTGACCTTGTTGGATCAATCCTGACCCTCTATAAATACCCCCTCTCAATAAGCATTTAAAAACACTTAGTCAATTTGCAACTACATGCTGCCATTTTGTGCACTCATCTAATTTTCAATCACATCCACTTGCATTTGCATCCAAGCACATAGTAAAGATCTTTAATAGAGCCATCAAGGAGCACACATCCTATCTTAAGCAAGGGTCAATCAAAGGAGTATCAACAACAAAGGAAGGTAAAACTATTTGTCTTATGCTATCTACTTTCTTTAGTGTTTTGTCACTCTCTTTTGGCTAATCTTGAGGTGTCCTTGGTATTTTGTTATTCATATTTCTAAGTTATTTTGCATGTTAGAGTAGGATAGATATCAAGGTATACACCTCCTAACTGAGGCGCCGACACCATAGGGTAGCTAATGCGGAGCCAATAATCTCTCATGAAGACGAGACTATGACTTTGCCGACCATGGCCTTCTCAGTCTATCACTTGTCTATGGTAGCCCTAATGCATAGACGAGGACTCCAGTGTTTTATTATCTTGAGTTTTTAAACTACCCAACCCCCTAAATTCTATTATTTAGGTTATCTCTTGTTTAACTACTCTTTCGTGGGTTATCCTGAGCCCTTCCTCATCCTGAGGCGCCAGTGCTCACGAAGAGCCACTCTCCCTAAGCCCCTTAACATAAACCAAACTAGGCAAGGGTTGTACCATAACAGATAAAACAAATAATCTCAAGACCAAATCACGCGAGGCATTAACCATCTCGCTATAAACACATAATGAAAGTCTCAACAATTCATGTACAACCCTTTTAAAATCATGATATCAAAACACTTGCCACATCAAGGGTAGAGAGAACATCTACTGACAATAATCTCTAGCCTCTGGAAGCCAAAAGAATGACAATCCACAAACAAGGGAAACAATGAAGCAACAAAAGTAGTCAACCAATTCTCACTCAACTTAAAAATCAACCCAAACAATCAACACAACAAAACATCAAATCAACCACAGTTAATCAAGCTCAAATTAAGTTCCAAATCAAATCCAAATCTAGAAACAACCATCTGGGCATCTAAGGGAGACCTCAATTTTCTCCTCTCAAGATACCCTTACAGTTGGCACACAAATTACCTTCAGCAAATTCAATAGACATGACAACATGTAGCCATTAACAACCCACATTCACAATTCGAAAACCAAACCACTCAAACAATCAATTCATTCGTACTCACAAGAGTTCTAAGTACCTATCTATACAAAGGACTTACGAATCAATGGTAAAAAGAGTATAAGGAAAACAAGTTTCAGGAGATTGTCTATCTTCATTTATTTACATTGCCCTTTTTACTAACAAATCATACTTGACAATCATGGTCACAATCACAGACGAACTCATGAATAAGAACCTCAACTATCATATAATTACCACAAGACCAACATTCAAATCATATTCCAAACATAACCTCCAAAACAAGCAACAATCAACAATTTAATCAAGACAAATTAACCACTGCAATCATTTAACAAACCCCATAATCATAATGTCACTATTGTTTCCAAATTACAATTTCCACTATATTAAATCAAGACATAAATATATTTCTAACTTAAAATCAAAACTAAAATATAGCTTCCAACTCTAATCCATGATAACGATCAATCCAATTCTCCTTCTAAATAATCTCCTCATTTGCTAATCTACTTAATCAATTGATTATAACTATAGACCTAGTCTTATCCATCATGCATAATCCATACATATGTGCACTTACATACACCCATTAAATACAATATTGTGAAGACAAAATACAACACCCTTCTAGATGCCCACATGCTCATCTATAATTGTATAGATGTATTTATATAGTTACCAACAACATCTATATAATTACCTATGTACTATAATCATAAAACTACTTTCAAATCAAATTCTAACCCAATTAACTTAATCAAATCTTCTAATTTTCACTACTTCACGTCAATATTCAAATTAATTCACTATACAACTCTTTTACTTATAGTAGCAAAGATGTTCACTTGAATAGCAATTATTCAATCAAAATTAGTTAAAGAAAACTAAAGAACATATTTTACCATTATCCCACTATGCTCATTACGAGTCATTCAATAGCAATCAAATTAGATTCCCAAAAGGTATATAAAATAATTTAATTCATCCAAACTAAATACCCACTTATCAACGAATCTTTCAAATATCAAAACAATCTTAACTCACTAACACCAACCGAAGATGATAAATCCTAAGAGCTTTTAAATAATCAATTACACCTTATGCTTTTCTCATTTACAATTTCTTTTATAAAATCCATGATATATATATATATATATATATATATACATCTAATTATACATATTTATGCTCATATTAAGATATTTACATATTTTCATCAAACTAAATGTTGCCACATATATATATATATATATATATATATTGATACAAATGCGTGAATATATCTATTTTTAAATGCTCTGTTGTCTTTGACAGCGAACCGAATGCATTGGAGAGCCCACGCATCGAACAACACACCTAAGCCTATGTATATAGATATAAATATGAATCCATTAAACTAATCTATAGAACAATTACTCTCACACGGCTCACACACCCCTCATAGGACGAAGCCCCTACCAACAAACGACCTACCCAAGGGAGGACCAGATTTCATAATGGGAATGTAATAATGTCTGATTCCCACCATCCGGGGTCCATACAAAGAAGAAATGAGGGCACTCGGTCAAAGGGTGGGTTGGCCTGAGAGCCATTACAAAGACCAATGCCAAACAAAAATAATAAAGCAGAATTCTTCAAATCAAACAGATGAAACTAACTTCGTTGACATACATGCAAAATGTATAAGCATAGACCTTGCTTGTGCGTGGTTATAGGCTGACTCAAAGAAATGTGGACTCATGGAGTACCATGATTGAAGGATATGTGCATCATGGGTTTGTTGAAAAGGCTTGAGAAATTGAGACAAATGTAGTATGCAGGTGTAAAGATGAATTCCATAGCATTACACAAACGGTTGACCCTTAGGTGTGCACAGCTTCCCTTCATACCAGTGTTGGATATCATTGGGACACCCTAAACCTTGTTGCTAAGATGCCAGTTAAACCTGTGGTGCCTCTTAGTGACAGGAAGCATGCATTTAAGCATTACAACCAAAATAGATACTCACAGCAAGAGAGAGATATATCACAGGGTTTAATGTCGATGCAAGAATTCCAAGAGTTTAGTAGGAGAACAAATGTAGATTTAATAGAGGCAACTGCCAATGGATCAAAATGTCATAAGATAATTGTCAAGGGCTTAAGGCAAGGAAAAAGGAAATTGTTTGTTGATGAAGGAAAGAATACCAACCGACAAAATAAGGTGTCAAGCAAATTTGGATTACAAAGATAAGGGTACGTGATGCTCATACCATGTACCTAAAGAAATGTTCTTACATCTTAAAGTCTAAATCACGTGAAGATGAACCTATAGGTAAGGAAATTTAGAAGAGAATAAATTCTGTGTGTATCATATACCCAATGACTTGGGGTCGAATGAAAGTCCAAACTTTTCTCTGTAAAGAATCTTTAAATTTTAATCTTTAGATGTAACATCTAAAGCAAAGGTTAATTTGCACACGAGATTGAGATAGCTTATCAAAACATGCAGATTTTCAAAATCAAAACAAACACACAATCTAACACTGGAAGGAATGATGGTGAAAGAATTCAAAACCGATACTATGGCTTGAAGCTTACCTCAAGATTCAGCACAAAATCTATCTCTTGCACACTTTCCCTTCCTATATGCTCTTCAAATGCAATCAAGTGCCGGAGATCACTTTCGTTTGTGGGCATCACCCATAGTGATCAACACAGAACACTTCCCTAGAACACCATTATCAAACTTTGGGTAGTTGCTCTAGAATAACTGATATTCATTCTCCCATCTCAAGAGTATTTCACATGCAAGCCATAAAAGATTGAAATCAGAAATCGAAAAAATGAAATTTTAGCCACCCCCCTCTCAAATTCATAATTAAAATAAAAGATATTGTAAATTTCATCCAAAAACTCTAAAAATAAAAAATAAAAGAAAACAATTCTTTAAAAGCCAGCTTTTTTACCCAGATCTGTATTCTTATTGGTTCACCCAATCTTTTTATTCTTTTATTTGTTTTATTGTTTTTATTTCTGTTTTTGCAGCTTTCCTTACACATCACTTTACTTATTAAATTTAAATAAATTATTTTAATAATTATCCTCCACCAGATAATTGATTAAAATAATTAAAACACATTTAATATATAATTATCATTTAATTGTAATATATGATTTTTCAAAAATAATTAAATCATTTAAATATTCGAATATAATTTAAATCTACCATTAAAATAAACAATCACTTCCATTATTTAAATCGAACACACCACAACATACAAGGTATCAACTTTAATCAAAATACGACAAAATACCAAACACAACCCATGAATGACGACAAATTACAAAAATGAACAATACCGATCAAACAAGACAATCTGACATCATGGGACGGGAGGACTTCATCGTCACCTCTGTTTCAACATTTAACCGTTGGGCTATAGGTGCTCGCCCTGTCCTGCCAAAGCAGGTGGAATCGAAACTTGTACCTGCAAATCCTGCATACAAACGAAGTTGTGTACATGTGCATACATATATATATATATAATCATCAAAGCATTAAATCAAAGTACTGCATTGTGAGAAGGAATCGCAACATAGCAGGGCACTCGCGAACGAGTGATGCCATATTGTCCTTCATCACACCTATTCTAACAATTATAATATAACCAATAAATCAACATTTCTAACTAACAATCATCTCACAACATATCTAATTAAATCACTGCATCATATCATAATTCTGAAAATTAACTAACATTACCAACCACAATGTCATATGAAATAATCATGTCTACTAATGGAATAACGTCATCATCAAAAGTCTAACTAACCAAATCACATACTAACAGTACCATCATAGTCACAAGTAGCAAACGAACGCATAGAAAAATAATAAATCCAAACAGTAAGAGGAGGGGTATTATAAAAGCATTTAACTTATTCCTTGAATAAGAGCAACAACCAGAACAGACAGAAAAACATTACATTAAAATGGTTAATGAAATGATCCTTGATCAAATTTCATTAACAATCCATACGCACAACACAAAGGAGAGACATAAAGACCTCAATCTATACATTCAGATTCATACATGTGTCCAATACCTCACAATTTATAAACTACAAAACCTAGACCTCAAATTTTGACAATAATTTGACACTGTGACTCAGTGCTCTTTCCTTCAGGATTAGTACTAATTCCTGGCCAAAGACCCTTACAAATGATTTAGAAATTTCTTTTAAACAGTCCAGGGACCGCCATATAGCTTAGAGCCACATCAACATGCCACGTCAGACCCCAACTACATCACGATCAATCACAACCCTCGCTGTGACCCTCAACAACTTCTCTAGCCTCATAAATGCCTCCAGTCGTATCTCTGTTAGGAGAGACATTCTCACATGAACAAAGATCAATCAACCTGCACCAAATTCGTCACCAAATCTGCGCGCCCCCCACTCGAGCCATGTCATCCTTGTCCTAGCATCGCGTCGCCATGAATGCTAGCCCGACGGAGCCAGAGACCAACTCTTTGTCATTATGAATGCTCTAGGCCTCTGGTTTTTGTGCACATTGTCAATACCAAACCCTGACCATGGTTTAGTTTGAAACTCGACTGTCGATCACCCGAGATCGGACAACCATTGCATTCCTCGCAAGATGTATTGGTCAATCACTTTGTATCGGCGAGCCGAACGAGAGCCCTTGATCTCTATCATCGGCCACCGCGGGCCATTGATCTATGTGGTCCTTTGCGTGGCATACCTAACATTCGGATGTTGATAACCATTGAGCATCTGTATCGTTCTGATTAAAACATCACCGTTCACATTCGACACATGCAATTTGCGACCTTTAAGTTGCTCGGGGGGCGAGGGTGGAGAAGTTGCGGAGAGATGTCCGGGTCGGCCAGACATCATGGCGAAGTCACCGCGGCCAAAGGGAGTCATACCGAAGTCATCAAGCACATTGGCTAGACAAAAGGAACTTGGGGAGACGTCAAGCCGAAGGATGGATGCTACACTGAACACTCATCATAGTCGAAAAGAGATCACAATGTCGGCGAGACATCTCATAGATGATGCTTCATTATACCGAAATACATCCTTTCATTCCGTGTCGCCAAGACATAACACTTTCGGGGAGACACCACATAGACTATCCCGTGTTTTTCCGAAACATCCCATGCTCACAATAGATCGCCAAGACATCAATGATCTCACACTGACTGAAACCTTTTTTTCCTTTTGTGCATCGCTATACCAATTAGATATCGGGAAGACCTCCTGTAGAGCACACCATTTCTTTCTGAAAGTCTCCATTCATCTGATGTTGCTGAAACAACTCAAAGCTTATGCTGATAAAGACCCTTTATGTTCCATCGACGAGACTGAAGGTCACTCACCGAGACCTCTCGAATTCGGCAAGACGTTATATTGAAAACCCAAACTCCTGCTGATACACTTCCATCCACCATCCGTCGGTGTGACCAAGAGGAGTTTGCCAAGATGTCACCCTGAGAACCAAAAGTCATAGCAAAGTGAAAGACATGTGGAAAGGGAACCAGACTGAGCCAGAGCCAGAACCAAGAAAGAGAAGGAGTCGAAGCCGGAGCCGGGAACAAAAAGGAACAAAAGAGATTGAGACCAAAAACCATCCCGCCCCCACCTCCGCAAAAGACCGCGGACACGAAGCCAGAACCAAAACAAAACCAAAAATCCACAGGGGCAGAGACAAAAAGAAAAACCGGTGCAAGCGGAGCCAGGGCCGAAATGAAACCAGAAAGTGAAACATAAGCAAGATTCTGAAACCGGTTTCCATTCTGATCCCACCTCCACCAGAGGAAACAAAAGTTGAAAGGAAAAGAAAAGGTACGGAATCAGAGGTGGAATGAAACCCGAAAGAGGAGGAAAAGGAAAAATCCTGATCCTGATTTCACTCCGATCCCACTTCCACCAGACAAGGAAAAATACAAGGCAAGGAAGAAAAGGAAAATCTGGCCACTAGAGACATGAAGACATGGCACATTGAGCTCAACCCTTGTGGGAGCCCACTTAACCCACGTGCCAAAATGAAACACACCCCATAGCTAAATTTTTATCATGAAAAACAAGAGTACACAACTAGACAATGAGAGAACAAGAAATGGCACTAACATAGGGTCTAGTTGGGGATGTATGCCCCTGGTGGGAATAGCAAGAATTCATATCACTAGGAGAGCAGACCGAAGAGACAAAAGGCCAAAAACAGACCAGAAGCTAACTGGACAGGGTTAGCAAATGCAGCAAAAAGGAAGAGACTAGGAAACCAAACCCTAAAACTATTGTTCACGGAAAACAGATATACTTGAGGCAAAGTACCCTCATGAATTGTCCATGAACAAGCAATTCAAGAGTCACTTGATTCATTCCTTTGTTTCACCTGATGACACTAGGCCGCCAAATGAAAAATGAGAGCCAGCTTTTACCTCTGTCAAAAACTTGATTCTTTGTTGCCTTCCATAGACAAAATCTGATAACATTGTCATGAACTGTCCACAAACTAGCTTGGTCACTGGCCAGTCCCATTGAATCATTGTATTTTCCAATGTCACCAACTATCTTGTCAAACTGCAACATGCAATCAGACATTGATTTGAGATCACAATCATCATGGCATATCTCCCTGGACAATTCATGGTTATGTTTTACTGAATGCTCATTTGCTTGGACTGGGAAATAAAAACATTCATATTCCATTTCATCCTTGACATCACAATTTTTTTTATCAAAATCAGTCTGCAAATCAAACTGAAAGCTCTGATAAACAACTTCTTCCATGACATGCAAATCATCTCTGCACATGCCGAAGGAAAAAGGTTCATATTCAGGAGTATCTGTGTACTGGTTACTACAACATGGGCACATCTTCTTCATCCCAGGTTCAATGGTGTGCACTGATTCATTATTCACATCAGCATTTAGCTCAAAGCCAAATACCCCAAGTGAGAGCTCAAGTAAATCAACATCGTTAGGGACAACAAGGAGACAACCAAGTGCATTGGTACTTAGAAAATTAGGAGCATCAAATAGGAAGCAATTGTATTCAGCTTCACACTCCTCAACATGACGTTCATTAGTATGCCCATTCCTCAGTTGCCCCACACATGGATCAAGTGTTTCTGCAGTGTCAATGCAACCTGTAGCTTTATCTTCATATGGGTCATCAAGCCATTGCCTGTCATCAACAGACAAGGATATTGAGTCAGGATCCATGTACATGTTACAATGCGCCACTTGATTATTCCAAAAGGAATCCATTATTTCATCTTCATGCTCTTCATGCACTATAAACCTCTCCATCTTTGCTTCATACCAATAGTCATGTAGAGAAGGGTCGTAAGCACACTTGTTAGCACCATCATCATACTCAAGATTATGTCTTGAATCAACACACTGATCATACACATGTTTGTCTTCAAATTGTGCATCTCTCTCACCATGAATATGATTCAGTGATTATGAAACTAAGTCACATTTCCTATAGTCACCATAAGAATTTATACTAATGTACTCTTCATCTGAGGATTATGCTTCAATATTATCTTCAGAAAAGAAATCACAATCCTCAGAACAACAATCGGAGATGTCAGCCTCACCATTGCTTTCATCACAAGACAAATCATCTGTATATGAACGATGCTCAAACTCCTCAGAATGAGTACTTGAGACTTCACTTTCATCATCATGATCATTGATCACACCATGGCATGGGATAATACCCTGTACCTCATCTGCTTGTCCATCCTCCGAGATACCACAAGAAAAATATTCTTGCATGTCTACTCTGTCATCATCCCATGTGTCATCAGCTTCATCACTGCTACAAGGACTTGCACATGTATCAACTGTGGATTGAATGTAATGCTCATCTTCTGACATGTTCCCTTCACTTATTTGCATTGTTTTTGACTTTCCTCAAGGGGACAGTTGTTGTCTTCACCCTGAGAGTCTACATTTTGTGCATAACCATACTTAGCTGATTCAATCATCCATATCCAATCAGGGACTTGGTCAAAGCTATGGGGCTTCAGATCTTCCAAAAAAAAATTTAGCCCAGGTTCATAAATCTCACAGAACAAATCAATTCACACAGAATCATCGGGTCTGAAATCTTCTGGAATTTCTACCAAGTGGTCCAAAATTCTCGAAAACAACCTATATGGTGATTCTCCTTCTTGTCTCTTTACATCATATAATCTTTGAACCAAAGATTCTTATCAGTGTTGCTCAAATTTTGATGACACTTGACATGGGGCTCACTATGATCTTCACATGGTGATGATGGAGAAATCACAACAGCAGATAAATTACCATCTTGAGAAGCACTTCCTTTATCTGTTCCTAGAACTCCACTGTTATGGAATGTGCAGGGAAGACTGACACTTGCAGCCAGATGCCCTTTCATCATAGAGTATCTCAAATTATTCTCAATCTCTATGGCACTCTAAAATGCCTGTTGTAATGTTGCAAGTTCCTTGTCCATTAACAAGAAACTCATCTTTTTGTCAAATGCTCTTAAATACACAACCAAACATTCAGCATCATTTGGTCTTATGTATTCAGGGATCTCCCTTATTGCAATTGTGAAGCGGAGGTTGAATGCAGGGACTAATTCACCATTTTTTATATGGATCTTCATGAAGTTCTTTCTTACCAAACCCAGATCCACCCTTTCATCGAGTTTCTCATTAAAGGCTATCATGAACTGACTCCATGAGGATATAGAACATGTTGGTAAATATGAAAACCAATCCCTGGCATCATCCTTCAAGGATTGAACAAACAGTTTCATGATAATGTCCTCATGATTTACCTCAAAATCCCCAATCACATCCACAAATGCTCGTAGATGTTTAGAGGTTGATTTTGAATTTTGTCCTATGAATTTTGGCAAATGCTTCCTAACATTTTCAGGAATAAGATTCAGGAAACCATTGATACCATTGAGAACCAATGGTCTGTACCTTTCAACAAAAAAATTCCTCTGAGGGCTTGGTGCAACTTGTCTTCCTTGCATATTTTTACTTTCCATCTCACATGGAAACCCTCATGAACTGATACTCAATCATTACTAACTTCATACAAGGTTCTCAATTACAATATTCATGAATCCAAAATATTGATTGAATAAAAATGCCCTAAGATTATTAGAGGCACAAAACACACTTCACTAAATGTAATAGACATTACATATTATGCACTTTGAAGTATGTATAAAACTATTATTATCCTTTCCCTTTGGTAGTGCTAAATCACTAGATAGGGAATCAACATTTCTTTCTAGAGTGTTCAAAAATGTGAAGAATACTTGGAATCATTGCAGATCTGGAACTTTATTCAAATATTCAGCAAGTTCACCTTGACAGAGTCGCAACCTCTTTGCAGAGGACATAACTTCTAATGATATGAAGTTCACTTACATATAAGTCCTTCTTTGAGCTTGTTCCACCAGTAGAGCACCATAAATATTTTAGGCTGACTACATCAAAACTTTCTCCAGGTCAACAATCCTTCATCACTTGAACAACACCAACATGGAAAACAAAAATATGACTCTATTGCACACAATATGACTCATAAGGCCAGATTCAGTTCGGTCCCCAGCGGAGTCACCAATCTATTGGTTGTTTTTCTTGGAGCAACCAGGTTGGTATCCTATTCTACCTATGGAGTAGCCAACTCAAATCATGGGTAGCTCGGAGGACCTGGACCAACTGACAAGATTCGGACAGATACTGAGATCTTCTACACTTTAGGCTCTGTAGAACCCCGGTGGGTATACCCACACAATGCCTCAAAGAAGACTAGGCATTGCTTTTTATAGCAGATAACTCCTGATGTCAAGCGTTGAGGACCTCAAATGGGGCTAGATTCTCAGTAGCTCAACCTTGAAGCAACCAGGAGGTAGGGCAAGATATCAAACAAGTTTGATTAAATAAAATGAATGATCTTGGGCAAGAAGACTAGAACCCTAAAGACATATAGCAAATATCATATTAGTGCCATTATCCTTGGGCTAGGAGTCACAATAACCTACAAATAGAAGGAACCATTACTCTAGACATAAAAAAGTCTTTGCAAGATTAACCTTATTAGTCTCACAACTAGTGATCAGATCTATAAGACTACTTATCAAATCCTCCTATCATACATGTGAATCTCTAATATGATTAAAGCATTTAACTTATTCCTTGAATAAGAGCAACAACCAGAACAGACATAAAAACATTACATTAAAATGGTTAATGAAATGATCCTTGATTAAATTTTGTTAATAATCCATACACATAATACAAAGGAGAGACTTAAAGACCTCAATCTATACATTCAGATTCATACATGTGTCCAATACCTCACAATTTACAGACTACAAAACCTAGACCTCAAATTCTGACAATAATTTGACACTGTGACTCAGTGCTCTTTCCTTCAGGATTGGTTCTAATTCCTAGCCAAAGACCCTTACAAATGATTCAGAAATTCCTTTTCAATAGTCTAGGGACCGCCATCCAGCTCAAAGCCACATCAACATGCCACGTCAGACCCCAACTGCATCGTGACCAATCACAACCCTCGCTGTGACCCTCAACAACTTCTCTGGCCTCATAAATGCCTCCGGTCGGATCTCTGTTAGGAGAGACATTCTCGCACGAACAAAAATCAATCAACCTGCACCAAATCTGTGCGCCCACACTCGAGCCATGTTACCCTTGTCCCATAATCACGTCACCATGAATGCTAGCCCGACGGAGCCAGCGACCAACTCTTTGTCACCATGAATGCTCCAGGCCTCTGGTTTTCATGCGCATCATCAATACCAAACCCTGACTGTGGTTTAATTTTAAACTTGACCATTGATCACCTGAGATCGGACAGCCATTGTATTCCTCACAGGATTTATTGATCGATCACTTTATATCAATGAGCCGAACGAGAGCCCTTGATCTCTATCATCGACCATCGCGGGCCATTGATCTATGTGGTGCTTTGTGTGGCATACCTAACATTTGGCCATTGATAACCATCGAGCATTTGTATCATTCTGATTAAAACATCACCGTTCACATTTGGCACATGCACATTTGCGACCTTTAAGTTGCTCGGGGGATGAGGGGGGAGAAGTCACAGAGAGATGGCCGGGTCGGCTAGACATCATGGCGAAGTTACCGTGCCCAAAGGGAGTCATACCAAAGTCATCAAGCACATCGGCCAGACAAAAGGAACTCAGGGAGACGTCAGGCCGAAGGATGGATGCTACACCGAACACTCATCATAGTCGGCAAGAGATCACAATGTCGGCGAGACATCTCGTAGATGATGCTTCGTTATACCAAAAGACATCCTTTCATTCTGTGTCACCAAGACATAACACTTTCGGGGAGACACCACATAGACTATCCTATGTTTTTCCGAAACATGCCGAGCTCACAATAGATCGCCAAGACATCAATGATCTCACACCGACTGAAACCTTTTTTCCTTTTGTGTATCGCTATAACAATTAGATATCAGGAAGACCTCCTGAAGAGCACACCATGTCTTTTCGAAAGTCTCCATTCATCTAATGTCGTTGAAACAACTCAAAGCTTATGCCTACGAAGACCCTTTATGTTCCATCGGCGAGACCGAAGGTCACTCGCCGAGACCTCTCAAATTCGGCAAGACATTATATCGAAAACCCAGACTCCTGCCGATCCGCTTCCATCCACCATTGGTCAGTGTGACCAAGAGGAGTTCACCAAGATGTCACCTTGAGAACCAAAAGTCACGCCAAAGGGAAAGATAGGAGGAATGGGAACCAGACTAAGGCGAAGCCGGAACCAAGAAAGAGAAGGAGTCAGAGCCGGAGCGGGGAACAAAAGAGATCGGGACCGAAAACCATCCTGCCCCCGCCTCCGCAAAAGACCGCGGAGGTGGAGCCAGAACCAAAACAAAACCAAAAAGCCGTGGGGGCAGAGACAAAAATGAAAACCGGTGCAAGCGAAGCAAGGGCTAGAACGAAACCAGAAAGTGAAACACGAGCAAGGTTCTGAAACTGGTTTCCATTCTGATCCCGCCTCTGCCAGAGGAAATAAAAGTAGAAAGGAAAAACAAAGGCACGGAACCAGAGGTGGAATGAAACCTGAAAGAGGAGCGAAAGGAAAAATCCTGATCCTAATTTCACTTTGATCCTGCCTCCGCCAGATAAGGAAAAACACAAGGCAAGGAAGAAAAGGAAAATATGGCCACCAGAGACATGAAGACATGGCACACTAAGCTCAACCCTTGTGGGAGCCCACTTAACCCACGTACCAAAATGAAACACACCCCATAGCTAAAGTTTTATCATGAAAAACAAGAGTACACAACTAGACAATGAGAGAACCAAAAATGGCACTAACACGTTTCATAATTTTTGAATGCAGGTAGACCATTCTTCCTTATCATGTATTTTTGTAGCCAAGTGCCAACAACCACCACCGATCCTATTGGAAAACATGAAAACCATTATCAAATAAGTTCTCAAAATTTTCTTAAGGGGATCAAAGACTTGTTCTAAAAATTTGCTTAAGGGGATCGAAAACTTGTTATCAAAATTTGCTTAAGGGGATGTCTTAAGGGGATCACCGTACTTGTTGGATAATGATATCCATCATCATCTTCTTGAGGTTCTATTAAATTATGTTTAGTATCCACACAACAAGCCAACCAATATTTTGTTTCCTCTTCATTCCCCTCAGGTGCCTCTTCATTCCCCTCAGGTGTAACAACAACATACACATGTCCTACAAACAAAATTTGATATAATAACTTGTGCGTATCCATATAAATAATTTAGTATTACAAAATAAATTAATAAAGTGAAATAAAATAAAATAAATTGAATTAAATTACCTTCTTGTATAGGGTTTGAAACATGGTCATAGTCTTCAGATGCAAACACTTGATCATTATCTTTAATAGTTATTTCATATTGATCGTGTGCTTATGCAAGTGTAAACGATCTTTGCTCCGACTCTTCAACCCATTTTGTATTTTCACATGCTTCCCAATCTTCTGAGATACAAAACTAACAAAAACATGGAAGTTCCCTTGTCCAAATAGTCCATGTGCTTTTTGTCGAACTCTTAAATGAATGCCATTTAGTAGATCCACTGATAATCTCACAGTCAACTCTAGGTAGAATGTTCTCTTCTTCAACCAACAAAAAGAATCAATGAACTATAGAGTACTCACTTGAACCAGGTGCAAATAATCTTATATTGCACCAATCCACAATCCCACATGCATCTTTAAATTTTATTGCATCCTCAAATTTCAATTTTTCTCTAGCAAGAATTCTTTTGACACACACACCAACTCTATCATGTTCTCCTTTACCATGCCCAGCTTCAAAAAAACTCCATACATGTTCGAAATTAAGTTCCTTGTGAACCCTACTTAACCAATAGAACATTCAAGCATTCTTGAACTGCCCCATACAAAGTGTTTTGTCATCTAGATTCCTCTTTCTCTTAAATTTCTATAAAATGTATTGAAACAGTATTGAACAAACTATAATGAGTGTAACTGGTTGTCACTTAAATAAAAAAGATACTCCCTAAAAAAATTTATATCATCCTCTATGTTATCATCTACATGTCTATAAACAATATGGACAAACATAGCTACTTGCACTAAATTATAATACTGTGATTGAATTTCCTCTTGTGGAGCTAGAGTATAATTTTTCACAAAATCAACCACTAAAAGTATAGTACTAATTGGAAATGTGTTTTTACATGTGTGAAATTGGCCATCAATCCATCGAGCATGTTGAGAGTGTGTGACATATTTTGGTACAATCTTATTCTTAAATTCTAATACGAATGCATGTACACTAACTTTTTTTGTAACTAAATCACAACACTTTCCAATTTTTCCATCTTTTAGAGAATAGTTAGCGTTCTTAAATATTTTAACATCAACTAATTATTTTCCAAAAACCATTATCAACACTTTCATGCATGCAAACTCTTAAGAATGAAAGACTTCCACAACTAGTGCATTGTCCAAAAATACAAGAACTTAAATAAAATAATTTTTCATTTGATCTTTCACAAAAGAAACTTGATATAAACTCTCTTATTATTTCAGGTGGCATATTAATACCACATTCCTATATAATCATGTTAGTATGCAAAGTACAATGTATATATCAAAAAAATCATAAAAATAATGAAATTGAACATGTGTTTTACAACAACAAGATATTCATTGCTTATTAATTTTTACATACCATGGTTTACATTTTTCAAAAGACCTTTGACTTATTTTAATATTACCAAGTAACACTAAATCACCACAAATTTTTATAAAACTCAGTTTGTGTTGTATCTAATAGGTGTTTTGGATGAGGATCCCGAACTTTAGACCCCACCCTTAATTTTAAAACATCTCTAGCATTAGATGATACCCTAGTATTATCATGCCAATATTTTTCAATCAAGGATTTAATTTCAACATTCAATTTCATATCAAACCTCAGAAGTCGGCCACTGAAACTCCAACATTGGTTGATATGATCATTTTCTATACTTTCTCTTCTTTTTGCCACTCTTAGCAATGTTTTAGGATGTATTTTTAGAACTTCACTAATATTGCTTACCATTCTTTTATTCAAAGTTGCTTGATTAACTATAGCAGTTGCTATAGCTCTTTTTGCTGCATTCTTATCTTTAGATCTACTATTTTTTCCAATAGACTAAATGGCACTAGCAATAGTAGACATAACATGTTTTACTAATTGATATTTTCTTCTTTGTTTAACAAAAATGCCTAACTTTTTCATTATTTTTCTCATTTTTTGCATTCTCATTAATTGCATCATTAGTTGACATTGAGCTAAAAGTTTTTTATGATAAAAAATTGATTGTGTAATCTATTAGCATGTGTTCTTATTTTTCTCCAAGAAATCTTACCAGGGAGATTATCCAAAACATCACTCTCAATTTAAAAAAAAAAATTATTCAAAACTATTTTCATTTTCATCTTCATTTTCATTTTCATTTTCATTTTCAATTAAAGGATTTTCATTTTCAACAACAAAACGGTCTTCATTTTGTTTTCAATAAAAGTATTTCATTTTCATTTTCAACAACAATTTGACTCAAATCTTGAACTCTATGAATATTATCAATGTCAACATTGTGATATCCAACATTTTCTAAATCTCTAATAAACACCATTTCCATGAGGCTCAAAGGTGGATTTGAAGATGTACCTGGACTTGTGCCTATTAAAACATTCTCCATAGCATTGGAAGGGATATTTGAAGACATACTAGGAGTATTTTGTATATTTGTATTAGTTTCCACATTCACCTATTGCAAGTTTGCATCGTCTACATCCATGGTCTCCTCAATGTTTTTATCTTCAATAGTTGTGAAATTGGATGCTTCACCATCATTTAGTGATCAAATTCGCATTCTTCTTTATCTTTTTCTTTGTTTCTCCTTCTCTCTCTTTGCTTGATTTTTTTCAGGGGTCAATACCTTCCTATCTTTCCTCTTATTCCAACATTGTGATCCCATGATTGAAAATTTTTAAAGTATACACAAATGAACGTCAAAATCTTGAGAGTCTTCCTTGTTTGTTCCTCTTTCAAACAAGTAGCAATTGTTCACAAAATTACTCTTCCTCCTTCAAACAAGTAGCAATTGAACAAATTTCCTCTTCCTCTTTCAAACAAGTAGCAATTAAACAAAAATCATCTTCCTCCTTCAAACAAGTAGCAATTAAACAAAAATCCTCTTCCTTCTTCAAACAAGTAGAAATTGCACAAAATTTCTCTTCCTCCTTCAAACAATTAGCTCAATCAAACAAAATTTCTCATCCTCCTTTGAAAACAAATAGGAATTCAACAAAATTTCTCTTCCCCCTTCAAACAAATAGCAAATAAATAAAATTCTTAGATTCCTAATTTGAAAACAAATATCAAATGCACAAAATTTCTCTTCCTCCTTCAATCAAGTAGCTCAATTAAATAAAAAATTTCATCCTCCTTTGAAAACAAATAGGAATTCAAGAAAATTTCTCTTCTTCCTTCAAACAAATAGAAAATAAATAAGATTCATCTTCCTTCTTTGAAAACAAATAGCAATTCAACAAAATTTCTCTTCCTCCTTCAAACAAGTAGCAATTAAATAAAATTCCTCTTCCTCCTTTGAAAACAAGTAGCAATTCAACAAAATTCCTTTGTCATAGCGTCCCAATGATACCTCCTTTCAAAATTGAAAAAAATCCCAACTTGAAGAGCTTCAACAAGGAAAAAGGTGATAAAAAATAGGGAATATGTTGTTGACCGTACAAAATAATTCACAAACCCGAGATGCCCCTTTTTGATATTAAAATTAAAAATAATGATCAAAATTAACTTGAGATCCCGTTTAAGAAATGGGATCCCAATTTATAGAAATCGAGATCCTGTTTAGTAAACGGGATCCTGAGTTAAACAAATTGGGATCCCATTTACTAAATGGGATCTTGTTCCATTTTCAACAAATCCACTAGTAAATGGGATCCCATTTTGATCCCGTTCCATTTTCAATAGTAAATTGGAAATGAGATCCTGTTTACTAAATGGGATCTCGTTTATAAAGAAAACGGGATCTCAATTTTTAAAATTTGAAATGCAGGCCAGGTTTTTGCTTTGTTGACAGGTTCAGGAAAAGTTTTGAGGATCCGAACCTAGGCCCTAGACTTGGTTTGACTTGCAAGTTGAAGGTCATAGCAATTTCACAAAAAAATACTGACTTTGGGCATACATCTGAAGGCCTTTTTTGCAAAGTTTTTCGATGAAATTGAAACCCATTATAGATTAGACAGTGTAGATTCCAAATATGTAATTTTTCTATAATTGGATTTTTTTTTTAATTTTTCATCTAGTTTATGAGTAAACAGGTCCATAAACTTAAATTATCAGGGTTTTTTAGTATTTTAATAAATTTTTATCAACATAACGTTTTCACGACTAGACTGCACGAAAGCGTACTTTAGATAATTCTTTTCAATTTAAAAAAAATCAAAAAATAATAAGTTTAGGTCATCTTATGCGTGACGTACACAGTGATTTTTTATAACACCAAATATGGCCAATAAAAAATTAACAAAAAAATCAATAATTTTTTTAAAAAAAATATGGAAAGCATGCTTTAGTGAGTTACAAATCTTTTCCCAAAATGATTTAGAAAAATATTATTATTTAGGTCAAAATATGGATGATGTACACATGCATGGTATGATAAAAAAAAATGACTTTTAAATAGTGGTTTTTAGAAACACCTATTGAAAATCAATTTGTATCATTTGGGTATTGAAATAAATTACATATTTGGAAACTAGACTCCGAGTACTACATTTTATGATTGGTGACTTTTTTCAAGATTCTATCTCTAAGTGCTTCAAATTTTAAGGTCAAATGTGTCAAATTCTGAAAATCAGGGAAAACACTTCCACTAAATGGCCAAAAAGTGGACTCAACTTCTTGTCAACACCCCTCCACTAAAGTCATTAGTTCATTTGTTTTTTGGAGTTGTCAAAGGGATTGATGTTTAGGTTTCACTAATATAGATCCTTCTCCCTGATATTCCTTCAATTGATGTTTCCCTTTTCCTTTTTCGAGGGGACTATGAATCACCTTACTCTGATATTTCAGAGTCCTTTCGAAAACCGTCTTGATGTCCTTTGTTACCTTTTATGATAGTTTCCATCACCTTATCGAAGAGACAAGTTTCCTTGTCTTGCCGATGTATATTCTTCTCTTCAATGAACTTTATCACTTACATGAGATCAATGGGACTCATAAATCACTCATCTCAATACTCCATATTCTCCTCGATTCTTTAGATGTGTATTGTCCCTTCGATGTTTCATCGTCACTTTGATACATTGATGAGTCATGTCCTAGAGATGTTTTTTTTGTTTACTGAATACTGAGGTGTATTTTTCTTGAAAGTCATACCAAAGTGATCAAAGTATTTATGCACCTTGGTGGTTTAGTCTTGGGTTATCGAACAGACCCCAAAACATTTTCTTCTAATATTCCAAGGTGTCTTCGATAAGAGTTTAGTTGAATCATCGAAGAGACACCAAGATGACTCTCCTCGATATTGTTCATATTGTCCTTCTTCATCACTTCTTCGAAGGGATCTTAAAGTGACTTCCACCGACATAGTATAATCTCTTCAACATGAATTTCTTCATTTACGAGTAGGGCGATGAATGTGGATTTGCTTAGGGTGATGACTTAGAGGGTCCAGGTGAATGAAGTATTTTGAATATTGAATATTTAAAATGGCATACTGTGTGATAAGATTTTGGTGAAGAAATGGATTTTTTTGGGAAATTGGGGCAAATTTTTCTAGTCCTAACAAGATGTTTTAGCCATTGCAAAAGGTGTGGAGAAAGGTATTTCTATGCAATAAAAAATATGCATACATTTTCAAGATTTGATCATTAGCTAATCATGATCGGTCATTGAAATTTGATAAAAAGAGGTGTTGAAATTGTTCAGTGTTTTAATCCAGTGAATAAGGTGAAATTGTCTGTCAAGGCATTCTGAAAAGAGGCATTTAGGGCACAAAAGCTGGAGTTATATAGTTTCAATAAGAGTTTATTTTATTTCTTTATGATTTTTTCCTTCTATTTCTGAAAAATAAAGGTGTGGGGAATATTGGAGATATACGTATTATTTTTAAGGACACATTTTATTCAAAACAAAATGGATAAATTAAGCCTTTATGAAAAGTTTGATGGAAATGATTTTCACAGTTGGAAAACATAGATACAATTATTGTTAATTGAAAGAGATCTCTGGAAAATTATTGATGGTACAATGACAAAGCCAACAGATGTAGATGAACTTCAAAAATGGAAGGTAAAAGATAAGAAAGCATTGGCTATAGTTGGTCTCGGTTTATCTAAACCTTATTTACATAATGTAGATTTTACAAAATCTTCCAAGGACATCTAGGAAACATTGAATACTTTATTTGGATCAAAAGTTGATAGTGCAAAAAATTACTATAAAAGAAAAGTTGTATCGATTGAAAATGGAAGAAGGTGAAGATATAGTGTCTCACATTAGTAAATTTTGTTCCTTGATAAATCAGTTGGTTGGTATAAATGAAGAAATAAACGAAAATGATGCATAAGCCATACTTTTAAATAGTATGCCAAATAGTATGACTCACAAGGTATTCACCTTAAGCAAAATCAGTCCAAGTAGATAGAAAGTATTATATCCATATTGCTTGATGAAAGAAACAAACATGTTTAAGAAGAAGAAGTTGCATTGGTTGCACAAAACAAGGCTAGTACTTCTTACAAAAAATAAAAACATATGACAAAGTTCAAACATGAAAGTGGCACATGTTTTTATTGTAAAAAGATAGGACATGCAGTATTGAATTGCAAACAAAGAGCACAAGATCTTCTTGATGAAAAGTTGCAAGATAACGTTTTGATAATTGAAAGAAAGGACCACACTTCAAGTGATGAAGAAATTTCACATCAAAGTGACGAAGAATATTTGTAGTAATTTCTAGTTTTCTCTATGTTAGTAGTAAGGGGGGATGTTAGAATTTAGTGCTTGGGATAAATAGTTAAATAAATAAATTAACATACTATTGTTAATTTAATAAATAAATTTGGTTTTGGAAGTATATTCTCGTAATTAGTTTCATAAGGGAATAATGGCCTTATAAAGCCAACCGTTTGTAATAGATTTTGAGTGTAATGTGAATGACTAAATTTTAATTTGAGAGCAATCTCATTTTTTCTCTCATTTCAATAAAATTTTGTTGATTTAAAACTAGATGTGATCAAGATATAAACTCAATTATATCTTCAAGCTAGGTTTATAATCCATATTGAAAGGGAAAACACATGTAAAACTAAAAAGTCTTTTGATCAAGATTTGGAGGTGGCACAATTATTAAAGAAATTAAATAATTAAAATATGAGTTTAAACTAAGTCATTAGTAATATAATAAAATTAGATGTACAATTAAGATGTACTTTGAGTTGAATTTTGACATCTAGTTCATAAGTGGATTAGAAGGAAAAACATAAGAAAAATTAAAAATACTTTTAGTCAATATCTAGATGTAGCCAAAGAGGCTTTAAATCCAAAATTTGAATCTAAACCTTTAAATAAACAAACAAATAAAATGATGCCACCAATTGGATGATCAACATATCAAAAATAAATAACTCCAACATTTATGAAAAAATTGGAGGAAACAAAACTAATCAGATGTTAAAACTTGTTAAAATAAATGTGAACTTCATTTTATAATAAAACAAGGTTTGATCTTTCAAATTTTACGAATCTAAAAATAAAATAAAATAAAATAAGAATTAGTAAAAAATACTAATTGAAAAAATAAATTTAATGCCCAATTAAAATATAAAGGGATTGAAAAGGCGAGAAAATTGGGGGACCCCTAGTTTTGATATTACGACACATTTTAGCATTAACATGTATTTGACACCCCTATTAGATGCTTATGACCATCACATGTCTTTGTGATCATGCCATTTTTGAGAGATTCCTCAAGTCATAAAAGAAACAATAAATGTTTAGTTCTAACCTTCCTTCTCATTTATAAATAGTAAAGACAATTCTTACTTTTTCATACTTAATAAAAAATGTTTACCTATTTGAAATTGCTTATTGTCAATCGTTGATACATTCTAATACCGATGGTGCAAAATATAACCTTATATTTCAACCCTAGATCTTAAAATATTCAAACCCCATTCTTTACCAGTCTTAATACTTGTTAATGGTTTGAAAACAATAAATTATATTTCAATCTTAAACCACAACAATGAGACAGACATATTACCAACCATATTGTCTCTTTACATGTAGTCTACTAGCCAAGATATTTGCTTTGATTAAAAGACAAATCAAAACTTTTTTACAACGTAAACTATTTTATCTAAATGAGTTTTATTGAAAATACAAGATGTGATTGTCAACTTGCCATAATAATTTGTAAGAGAACATGTTAAAACATAATTGACTTATATCTCATCATATCAATTCAAGTTGAAAAGTTTCACAAATATGAGGAGATGCGAAAAGTCCAAATTTTATTAAAACTTTTTTACAACATTAACTATTTTACCCAAAATGAAATTTATTGAAAATACAAGTTGTGGTTACAAATTCACCATAATTGAAATAATTTATTGTCAACCGTCATACATTCTAATATTGATAGTGCACAAAATAAATCTTATGTTTCAATCCTAGGACCTAAAATATTCAAACCCATGCCTTACCAATTTCAATACTGCTCGACAATTTAAAATAAAACCATGTTTCAACCCTAAACCGCAACATTGAAACATGTATCTTACCAACCATATTGTCTCGTGGTTTTCTATTCAAAGTTCCCCTTCAAATACTAGAACAGGAAAAGATACCCGCAAAAAGAAATTTGCTTGATGGGCAGGTTCGACCGCGATAGTCATCTTAGCGCTTAAACGTTTCAAAATCTTATTGGTGGACGCCCTTTTCCAAATGAATAAAGTAGAAAATTATTTAATCCCTTGAAGCGATCAATCAACTTCACAGTGGAAATTGAACAAAAACAGAGAATCTAAATTAGCACTATTTCAGTGGGTTGATTGAAACCAAAACTGCCCATGGTTTTATATCAAAACCGGAGCAAGCCAACTTATTTCCTATAGTAAACTGTTCGTACAGTTATTGTTTTTATGTGTAGGGCATGCATACCGTCGGCGGTTGTCCTAGTGGCATCCAATTCTTTTTCTTCTCTTGACTTTGGGCGGGGACCCACCTGCAAATCAATGGCTTTTTAAGGAACCCTCCCTCTACCTCAATCCAGTAACATTCCATTTGTGTTTTCGAAAGCAAACGAAAGCTAACGATCACAAAAATGTCAGCAATTTCTCTTCCAGGACAGATCCTCACATGCAAGGGTAAGTTTGGCCTTTCTTAGTATTTTCTGTTGTATTCCATTCTTAAGCAGAGGGAAATTGTAATGTGGGTGTCCTCATTTCTGTTTCCCAGAGTCTGATTATGTTTGGAAGTTGTTTTTCTGTTTAAAATAAGGCAATTTTGTAATCTGGGTTTGTGAACAGCTGCTGTGGCATGGAAGGCAGGGGAGCCCCTGAAGATTGAACATGTGCAAGTGGCGCCGCCACAAGCCAATGAAGTTAGGATCAAAATATCTTACACTTCCTTGTGTCGCACAGACCTTACTTTCTGGCAAGCAAAGGTATAACTACCTAGTACTATCAATACCAACAAAGTGATTTTTCTTTAGTCTAAATCTAAATGCTGGTCATTTTCTATTGCAGGGCCAAAATCCCATTTTTCCGCGCATCTTTGGACATGAAGCAGCCGGGTATGTTCCCTTGCCTTTGCATCTTATGTCTCTAAAATAACATTTTATTCAACAATTTGAGTACTGAGGTCTGATCGGTCTTTAGAAATAAAACTAATACAATGTGTAAATAAGGCTGGTAGTGGAATCCAAGAATCCAATATCTGATTAGAAATTTTCAGAATTAGGATCTGCTTAATCAAGGTTACTCATTAAATTAGATAGAAGGTTAAGAATCCAGTATCTGAGTAGAAATTGAAAGAATTAAAGTCTGATCAATTTAAGCTGCTTGTCAAATTAGATAGAAACTTCAAATGAGGCTTAATATCCTATTAGAAATTGTGAGAATTAAGATCTGAGCAATCTATGTTACTTTTCAAATAAAACGGAATGTGCAAGAATTAAGATCTGAGCACCCGATCAATCTAAGTTACTCATCAAATTTGATAGAATGTGCAAATGAAATAAATCACGCCCTTTATTATTAGAAACATGAACAGTAAGAATAGATGTATATATCTAATGTAATTTATGTATAGCATTATAATACTATACATTTTATAATATTATATTAATTTTTATAAAATTAAAATACATAATAACTTTAAATAAATTTTTAATATTTTAAAAATTAATTTAATAATTTATTTTTTATTTTATTTTTATATTTTAAAATTAATTATATTCCATTTATTTAGAAAACTATCAGATGATTTTTTTTAATAATTTGACTTGAAAAAATTAGAAGGAAAATAGTTTTAAAAACTACTTAAAAAAAAATTCATACTTTACATTATAAAGAAAAATATAATAGGAAGTTTTCTTGGAAAAATGGGACAAGATATAATAGAAATTTTTTTGAGAAAAATGGAACATTCTTTTATAAAGAAAGATATAATAAGAAGTTTTTTTAAGGGAAAAATGAAATGATTCTTTTATAAAGAAAGATATAGTAGGAAGTTAAAGTTTTAAGGGAAAAATGGAACGATTCTTCCATAAAGAGAGATATAGTAGGTAGTTTTTTTGTTTTTTTTAAGAAAAATGAGACATTTTTTTAAAGAAAGATATAATAGGAAGATTTTTTAAGAGAAAAATGGAAAAAAAAATTTAGTGGTTTGATGCAGGTAGTTTTAAGATTTATTTTTATGAAGAGGTTTTAGAAGATTACAAAAGATTGTTATAAGATAAATTGAAATCTTATTTTTGAAATAAGGATCCTTATTTTTTTAGTTTTCAGATTTTCATAGATGCCTTTGAAATAAGATCAAAAATTTCTCTCAAAACTTAACAATTTTAACACAACATTATAAAAAACATTTACAGTTTTTTACAGCAGAATTGTTTGTACACCTCTTTGTTTTGTAATGTTTCTTCTGCTGATCCGCATGCAATTTTTTAACTGCACTTTATTCTTTGTAATTGCATTCCTTCAATAAAAAATAAAAATAAAAAAAATGCCACCATATGTCCAAAAATGATTGTTGAAAACAGAGCAGCATTTCACCCATTTCAATGGGAAAAACTGCCATTCCATCACGTTTCGGGTAACATAGAGGTTCAGCCTAAGTACCAATACTCTATTATAGAGCGCGCAAATGAGGCTAATGGAGTCAAGTACTCGATACCCAATTATAAAATGTGCAAATGAAGCTAATCTAACCCGAGTACGAAACATCAAATTCAAAATTGTGAGAGCTGAGGTCTGATCAATCTAGTTGCTCATCAAATTAGATCTCTTGTGCAAATGAAGTTAATCAAGCCCAATTACTGAGTACCCAATTTCATTCGAAGTCTTAACCCAAATTGAATGGCACTAGTTGGATGAATCTGGATCAGTTAGGCCCATTGAAAACTATTAATCGATTTAGCAATTGGCAATGGCAGAGTGGTGGAAAGTGTGGGAGAAGGAGTAACCGATCTGAAGGCGGGCGACCATGTACTGCCTGTATTTACAGGAGAGTGTGGACAATGCAGGCACTGTAAATCAGAAGAAAGCAATATGTGTGATCTGTTAAGGATTAACACAGACAGAGGAGTTATGCTCAATGACGGCAAATCGAGGTTTTCTATCGGGGGAGAACCCATCTATCACTTCCTGGGGACATCCACATTCAGTCAATACACTGTAGCACACGTCGGCACTGTTGCCAAAATCGACCCTGCAGCCCCTCTCAACAAAGTGTGCATTCTAAGTTGCGGTGTCTCCACAGGTACCTTCAATATTACCTAAAGCGTCAAAATTGCGAAGTATTGTTCAATCTTCATTGTAGATGTAGTTACAGTTTTGTGTTAAATCAGGGATGGGCGCTACATTAAATGTGGCCAAACCAAAGAAAGGTTCGACTGTAGCAGTATTCGGTCTCGGAGGAGTTGGACTTGCGGTAAGAATGATATTGATTTGCACAGTGTAATTATTTACTATGATTCAAAATACAAATTTGAAAAACTGCCTGTAGATTTATATCATAGCTGATGATCCCACTTTACAGTCCATCTCACCAAGAGTGACTTGAAATGGCTATGCCAAAAGATATTTACTCCCATTTTCCCCAAGTTTTAGTTTTGATTACTAAGGATTGTGGAAGCCTGAAACTTAAACTTGAGTGAATTTTCAGGCTGCTGAAGGAGCGAGAATTGCTGGAGCTTCCAGAATTATAGGCATTGATTTCAACTCTGGAAGATATGAGAAAGGTATTAAAGGGTACATTGATGCGGTTCTACTTGATCAATATGTTTGCAATTTTTTAACAATCCAAAAAAATGTTCTCTTTCCTATCTTCTAACTACTTTTTTCACTTCTAAAAGGTTGTTAGCTATCCAACCCACTTGCCTTTTTTTCCTTCTAAAAATACATATAGGTAAATCTGTACAATTGATAAACCTTCCCATTTAATGCAAGGTTGATCTGGAAGTTCCTTTTAGATTTTTAAGGTTTTGGAGCTTTCTCAGTCTCTACTCATCTTTTGAACCCACAATCCATCGTATATGCTGAAGGGTTTCTGATAGAAATTGTTGTAGTAGCTTTTTTTTAATTGATAGCACTTCATAATCCTCCATTGCTAATGAATTCTTATTGTTAAATTTTGCTTTGTTGCTTCTTTTCAGCAAAACAGTTTGGAGTAACGGAATTTGTAAACCCAAAAGATCATAAAAAACCTGTTCAAGAGGTTTGTTAAACTTCCTTTTTGATGGTGTTTTTGTACCATGTAATTTATACTGTTTCGGCATGTGGGGCTTAATGGGTGAATACTCTTTTCTGTGTATCCTATTTCTTTTTCCAAACCTAGTTATTTTAGGAAAAAGATTTCTCATGTTGTAGGGTTTTATTGTCTAATACTACTGCTTTTCCAGGGCGTTCATCTTTCTGTTACATTCAAACATAAAAGGAATGACTATTTTCTTGTTTTGTTTTTGCAGGTAATTGCAGAAATGACTGATGGAGGAGTAGACTACAGTATTGAGTGCACAGGGAATATTAATGCAATGATTCAGGCATTTGAAGCTTGTCATGACGTATATTCCCCAACCCTCACTCTAGAAAAATATTGTTCATTTTGGCAATTAATTTTGGTATCATGTTACACATAGCCAACTGGTAACCTTGATGCACATAACCTACCTCCTCTTGGATTTGAAGTAAAACGTTTTAGGTGTATTCCACTTGAAAGAAAGAGGAGTGTTTATATGATGCTCAAACTAACTTTTACTTCCATTTTTGTTTTGATTTGAAGGGGTGGGGTGTGGCTGTTTTAGTAGGAGTACCTTATTCAGATGCAGTTTTCTCTACCAATCCTGTGAATTTTCTGAACGAGAAAACACTAAAAGGAACTTTCTTTGGGAACTATAAGCCCAGGACAGATCTACCAGGTCTGGTGGATAAATATATGAGGAAGGTAAAAAGAATTGTGGTTGTTTCTATGTGATTCTGTAAATTACTACATCATTAGGTTTAGAAACACCCTTTTATGTATTTCAAGTTTCAAGTTACTAGTACTAAATCAGTCTACATCCTTATGCAGGAGATTGAACTAGAAAAGTTCATTACTCACGAAATCCCCCTGTCTGATATCAACAAGGCATTTGAACACATGATGGAAGGAGAGGGCCTAAGATGTATAATTAATATGGAAGATTAGACAGTGAGGAAAATCTGGGCAGTGTGGAAGGTTTTGGTGAAAGGCAGTCTCTTTAACTGCATACTTCTGGAGTAGATTTTTGGAATTTATATGACCGTGGATAGAAAAAAGATCTGCTAGTGATCAGTAATGTGTTGGACTCTTTGCAAACGTTTAGCTTAAGCTTTATAATTATTCGCTAAAAGATCCAATTGTTTTACTTTGTTACAGTCTTCATAAATGTTTAGCCTAATTACTTATTAAGTAATAAGCCTAAGATGGTTTCTTTTTAATATTCAGTTGTCACCAGCTGAGAGTTTAGACTAAATGAAGGGAATGTTGTTCTTCCCACTTTTGAAAAATAGTAAACATTATTTTTGGCTGAAATTTTAAGATATTTAAATTAAGAATCATTTATTTTAAATTAAGTATTTTTCATGATGTCATGATTTACATCTTCCTCATAAAATATAATCTGCTTCCAACAAATAGGTCTACTCCCAAAAGCCTTATATTATGCCAAGTCTAAAAGAAGGAAGATCTAGAGTCCTCTATGATACAACATCACATCAGTGACAAAGCTCCCACCACAGGTGATCTAAAGCTACCCATGGCATCATGATGAACATTTCCTAGTTGAAGATCATCCATGCCCCCACACTATCAAAGAACTCAATTGCAATGCTAGGAGCTTCCAAAGGTCAAAGTAAAACTAAGATCTCCAAAAGAAGATACAACAAGTGAACTAAAGTAATCTTACATGAATGTCACAAGCATCCTAAGTGTTGCAACATGAATCATTGGGACTCCATCCATCCATCTCACTATCTCACTACTACACAATACTAATGCATCATGATGGTTGAAAGACCTTCAACACCAAAATTTGTAAATCCAAGGCATCTAACTAGTTTATTGCAAGCCTTGCTACAACAAGACACCATATAGCACATTGAAGATTTGTGAGTATGGTCACCCCACATTAAAGTCTTCTATGCAACATGTGGGTATAGACAATCCACAAACCTAGCATAGAAATGGCATCTAGGGGTGACATGAAACATGGCCAATGCTCCAACTAAAACTAAGGAAAATGTAAAATTTGTATGACTCAAAATAATTCACAAAATGGATCCATAAGGTAATATAGATCGAAGGACAGTAGAATCATATCCAAAACTTGAATCCAAAATGCTTAAAAAACCACCATTGGAAATGATCATAGTTTCGAAATCCAACACGAACCATCATCTAAATACTAAGTGATTGATCCAGCACTTTCACATAAAGAAAGCTAGAACCAACCTCCTCAAACCATGCACAAAACATGCATGCAAATCTACAACTATCTTGTGTTTAACAAAAAAAACCAAAAGAATCATAATCTTAAAAGAAATCTTTCTACAAATCTACCAAAAGCATAGATTTTGGTTAAACATATAAAACCATCAATGTCAAAGACATGCATATAAATATGATTCCATTAATCATCTAACAAACACATAAGTCTACAAACATTAAAAGAAACCAAAACAATAAGTCTACAAATATTACAACACTTAAAACCAAAACAATGCGCTTAATACAAATAGGCAAAAGCATAAATCTTGAATGGAAAATCTACAAAACTCAAATCCAAAATGTCATGAATTTGGGCAATGCTAATACAACCATCTATAAGGACCGAGAGGTTGTGTAAGAACTCTAGGCCACCATCTATAAGGACGGAGAGGTTGTCTAAGAACTCTAGGCCATTATAGGAGCTTCTAGGTCATCCAATGAAGAACTCCACAACCCACATGCATTTGCGGGCTAGTAAACCAGTGGTTTGTAATGGTAGGGGTTAAAACCACACACCAAACCAAAGCACATCAAATCGTAGTTAAGGCAATCCAAATTTATCCGTGTGACTAGGGAACCAAAACCGAACACCCAACATGAACAATATGCTACACGACCAAAAATGAAATAAAATAGCCATAATAGTAAGGGTAGTTCCATACTATCAAATAAGAGCCCCAAGTCAACACCATACATATGAAATCACAGAACCAGATTTGAAATGCTCACCTTCTCCATTCTTAAGTGCCAACAATACTATATCTTAGAAAGCGAAATCAAATACAAAGCATCCACTCAAAACAAGGATTAATAACCCCAGGAGACAAATCCTACAACCAACTTATGACTCCGATACCAAATGTTAGGAAAATATTGATGCAGGAGCATCTGGGTAGGCTGGGACAGGCTCGATTGCAGGTTTTCAACAAGTTGCTCGATGGTGGTCTGCCATATGGTGTTGGTGTTTATCTTGCTCTAGAAGACTGCTTCTACCTGAGTGTTCCATTTTCAGACTGAATAGTATGTTGAGTTGCGCCGGGTTATTTTGAGGAATGTTGAGGGAGTTTCCCTTGGCTCTCATCAGTTTCACCCCAACTGTGAGAAGTTTGATATGCCCAATAATCTTGATTTAACTGGTTTCTTGGAAAACAAGGCATCATGGTATATAGTCAATATTTTAGGTGCAACATTTAATTTGTTGATAATTTTCAAACATATTTTAAGCACCTTTCAAATGCCAGTTTAGAGTCACCATAGAAGAGGGGAAGTGAAGCGGCAGAATTGCTAAGAGGAAAATGAAAAACCAAAGGTCGCGGGTAAAATGAAGACATTTCTTTTGTTTTGAAAAAGCAATGGAAGCAGAAAGGCGCGGTTGGGAAGAATAGAAGGAGGCGGCAAAGAAACTAAGGAAATTAGAGGTGAGGGATATACGCCAGATATGGATTCCTGTGAATGGTCGGTGCCAGAAGAGGGCGGGGTGAAGCACTTAGCCCGTGAGAAATTGAAAGAGGCGGAACAGGCCGTGGAAAAGAAAAGGCCAGCAGTGACTTGTGGAGAGAATCGTGACAGTGGGATCGGATATTGAAGTAAAATTCAAACCAAATAAATTGCCAAGCGTCGCACCAGGTGAGGATAGGTATGATGAATACATCAATTAGAGGTAGTAAGCTCGTTGTTCAATAAAGAATTAAGCTCGAACCACTCGTGACAGATTGTGTTTGCCAAGGTGGAATAACATTGTAGTTGGTCATCTATACATGGGACATTGGCTCGAGAACATCAGTTGTATCGGTCCAATTGGGATAAACATTGAAAAAAGACCATTAATTTGTAGTATTCTATTTTAGCATTTGGATGGATTGAGTGGTATGTTCATCTGATTCTAATTGTTAAATCTGCTTTATCTATTGACAAAAGAATTTTTTTGTCTTGCATCAATTGGTATCAGAGCGAGTAATCCTGGGAGTGGAGAGAAACCATCAGGATCGTGGGTGAAGAATTGATAAAGAGTGAAGAAACCTCGAGAGGCTATTGATTCTATGGGAATCATGTTGGTTGTCCTCCAACGGAGATGAAGTTGGGTAGAAGGTGTCCAAATCTCTTCCACTAAGATGAAGTGGGTAGAAGAGATTTTGAAAATTGAGAGTAATTGTTTGAAAAAATGCCTTGGAGACATGGAGAGAGTTTGTGGATGAAGAAGGAATATTTGAAGCTATAGAAAGTGAAACAAGAACCCATCCGGAGGAGTGATTTGTTTTGAACTATGTGCAAGTTTGGTGAAAAGTGTTGCAAGGTGATGGTGGACAACAATAGTAGAGATAATTTGGTAGTGTTGGAAATGATTGAGAAGTTGAACTTGAAGAGGGTGAAGCACCCTAAGCCATACTATGTCTCTTGGTTGCAAGAAGGTCATCAAATCTGGGTAAGTGAACAAAGCATTGTGAATTTTCACATTGGAAGATATAAGGATGACATTGCATGGGATACAATACCCATAGATGTTTGTCATGTTTTGTTGGGTCAACCTTGGCTTTGGGATAGGGAAGCTATACATAATGGAAGCAATAACACTTATAGCATAATCAAGGATGGAAAGAAATATGTGTCGAATCTATTGCGGGATAAACAAGAGGAAGTGGTAAAAGAAATTGCATCAATATGCCTAATGAGTGTATGAAAGAAGAAAGCAACATTGAAGTTGCAATAGGCGAGAAAGAAGTAGCTGGGAATCCTTTGAAGGATGAAGAGAAGAAAGAAAAGATTGCAATAGATATGAAGAATGAAGAAAAAGAAGAGGATATCCTTGTGCAAAAGGGTCAAGAGGAAAGAGAAGAGATTGCAATCGAGATTGCAAAGGATGAGAAGTTTTGGAACCCTTTGATAGAAGGGGCATGGAAGGAAAAGAGTGTGGGAGCAACCCGTATAGTTCCAAAAGAAGGAAAATTAGTTGTAGTAGGTTCTTTTGAAGAGATAAATTATGAAATTGTAGTGGAGAATGATCCATTGGAAGACATGGAAAGTTGAGGACAACGATATGAAGAAGAGACAATTCATGAAGAATTGAAAAGAGTAGAAGCATTAGAGGTTATGATAGAGGTAAGTTTTAATTTTTCTAAGATTTGTGATGAGGAAGTTGATAGGGAGTTGGGAATAGATGGGGAGAAGAATGCAGTTTTTGGTTGGCATGTAGGTGTACATTTACATATAGAAATGGTTGAGGATATTGCAGGATTTTGGTGGAGTTGGACAGTTAGAGGCAAGTTTGAACCCATAGAAGAGGAGAAAAATGTGGAAAATATTTGGCGGAGGAGTTTGGACTATGGTGGACATGAGTCCACAAGGGGGAGAGGGAAGAAGATGTAGAGTTGTTGGCTGAGGATGGCGAATGTTCTAGAAAGATGCTGGAAAAAGAGGAAAAAAGAATAATTCACAGGTATCAATTTCAACATGGGAGCATGTTGCATGTTGTTCACAACTTGGAAGAGTAGTTCTACTACTCAGCTTTGTTTTGTGAGCCTATGCTCACGAAATTTTTACCGGGTGCATCTAATGCAAGAGTATCTGGGTAGGTTGGGACAGGCTCGATTGTAGGTTTTCAACAAATTGCTCGATGGTGGTCCGACATATGATGTTGGTGTTTATCTTGCTCCAGAAGATTGTTCCTACGTGAGTATTCCATAGGCTCGATTGTAGGTTTTCAACAAATTGCTCGATGTTGGTCTGACATATGATGGTGTTTATCTTGCTCCAGAAGATTGCTCCTACCCGAGTATTCCATTTTCAGACTTAGACATTAATGGTGAACAGTATGTTGTATTGTGTCGAGTTATTTTGAGGAATGTTGAGGGAGTTTCCCTTGGCTCTCATCAATTTAACACCAGCTGCAAGAAGTTTGATATGCCCAATAATCTTGATTTAACTAGTTTCTTGGAAAATAAGGCGTCATGGTATGCAGTCAATATTTTAGGTGCAACATTTAATTTGTTGATAGTTTTCAAACACATTTTAAGCACCCTTCAACTGCCATTTTAGAGTAACCATAGAAGAGGGGAAGTGAAGCAACGAAATTGCTAAGAGGAAAATGAAAAACCAAAGGTCGTGGATAAAAGGAAGACATTTTTTTTTTTTGAAAAAGCAATGGAAGCCAAAGGGTGTAGTTGGGAAGAATAAGAGGTGGCAGAGAAACTAAGGAAATTAGAGGTGAGGGATATGCGCTAGATATGGATTCCTGTGAATGGTCGATGCCGGAGGAGGGGGGAGAAGCACTTAGCTTGTGAGAAATTGAAAGAGGTAGAACATGCCGTGGAAAATAAAAGGCCAGTAGTGACTTGTGGAGAGAGTCATGACAATGGGATCAAATATTGAAGTAAAACTCAAACCAAATGAATTTCCAAGCATCGTGCCAAGTGAGGATAGGTGTGGTGAATGAAATAATTAGAGGTAGTAAGCTCTTTGTTCAATAAAGAATTAATCTCGAACCACTCATGACCGATTGTGTTTTCCAAGGTGGAATAACATTGTAGTTGGTCATCTATACATGGGACAATGGCTTGAGAACATTAGTTGTATCGGTCTAATTGGGATAAAAATTGAAAAGAGACCATTAATTTTAGTATTCTATTTTAGCATTTGGATGGATTGAGTGGTATGTGAACATCTGATTCTAATTGTTAAATCTGCTTTATCTATTGACAAAAGAAGTTACCCATTGAACTATATATCAGAGGTTTGTGTATTCAACATTTAACTACAGATAGTTAAAGAACTTGGCAAAGTATTGAAAGTACATTGCATTCTCTAGTTCAAGTAAAGAAAAATTAAAATGGGGGTAAAGGGTTATCAATGTTTGTATTTTTGTTATGAGAATTAGTGGAGGAATTTTTTTGTCTTGCATCAAAATATTCTCCTCCAATATCATAAGATCTACTAAACAAAAACTTGATACAAGTGCAAACAAATTATGTTCATAGATTTTTTGGAAATCAAGGCGAACTAAACTGCAATATTAACCTCTATGTCCATAGACTTTTTGGAAATCAAGGTGAACTAAACTGCAATATTAACCTCTATATGTGTTTGCAAATCTGAAGCAAAGATTACCCAATATTACATTATGTGATTACACATTCAACATAAACATAAAATCAACAATACAACACATTGAGAAACACAAGTGATAAAATATATACATGGAAAAAACCTTGCAAGAAAAAACTCCACACCCAAAGAGATCCAATGATTGTATTAATTCTTGAAAAAAGTTTATATCAACACAACATCTCTCTTTGAATTCTGACAACACTTCATTACTTAAATAATCTGCAAAATAACTTATAAAACTACTATCACAAGACCCTAATATATAAAAAGCATGGATTGGAATACCACTTGTGGTACCCCAAAGCAAAAGGCAACCAAAACCACCTACAAAAACCATACACCCCACCTCCTAGGATTCCTTTTAAACATAGTAAAAATAATTAAATGATCGCATAGCCTTCACATAGGCACCTAGCCCACATCCAATCAAACTTTGTCATACTCGAGTGCACCATTACTCTCTAATGAGTCAAACAGAGTACATGCAAACTTGGGCAACCAACTTTGGATAGCATGTAAATGTCATATGTCAACATGCATAGACATGCAAGTTTGGGTGGTCCCTACCTAAAAATTGGATGCCTAAATGGAATATTCTCCTAATATTCCTTATAACTGTCATTGAACATGTGTCCACCTCTAATGATGTAATTACAATTTATCATAGAAAATCAAAATTAAATATTTTATCTCATGTCCCTAAGAACACTTTCTAAAGAACATGGAGACACATAAAAATGACTTAGGATTGCAAGGTTAATGTCACCTATCTAACAAAAGCAAAATTAGGACATAAATTTATTTTCGACATTTACCCTTGGAAAAGCTTGGAAAATATTTATAGTTGGTATCCCAACTTGTGGGGTCATAATGTTGGAAATTGTGCCTCAAGTTATTGGCTTGTATCTCTGTTCAAGTCTTCATTGTCGACCAATCGCTGGAGTTCCTAAGTTTGTAACCTTCTCCCAGAGTTTGAAAGTTTCATGATTTCCCGACTGACCAACTTCCTTCGTTGTCGCGACATTTGGGAACTTTCTAACCAGTAGTGGGAGTTATGAAGTTTGTGTTTTCTCCGACTGGGCGACAGTGGTATTGGCTTGTTGCAAGGATCGGTAAATTCATAACTTGTATGAGGTGGTTGTGAAGTTAACATTTTGAGTGACATGCCAATAGTTTTCTTCTTGTCGAAAAGCTGGTGCATTTGGTATGAACTCTTGGCAATAAAATTTCTCTTGCTGACAATTTGTGTTCGGTATGAGCTCTCACTGACAATGATGGTCTTGCCAATAGAATTGCACGATGAACATGGGTGTGACATAAAGGTTCTATAAGACTCTTAGTGACAACGATGGTCTTTCCAATAGTTCTGTAGTGGACATCGGTAGATGTCTTGTCGATAGAGTTGGTCTAGTCGACGATTTTGCATTCGGTATGATCTCTTGCCAATGGACAATTGGTTTTCTTGTGATATTAGGGAGACTTGTTTTGTTATCGGTCTAACTTCTTAGGGTGTTTCCGATACCTTTGGTCTTGTTGATAGTTATGTTTTCATTCATTTTGGCATCGGGGAGACATGGTCTAGTGTCTCATCGACATGCGATTCAGTTAAAATTTTTGACCGAATGACTGTCCTACGTGGTGTGTTTTGAGCTAGTGAGAGAAACAGAATGTGAACCATTGGACGTTGAATAGTTGCGACTATTCTGTTGTGGAAAACAAACATGCTGTGAGTAGAATGGATTATAATTTGCAATGGTTGATGATGAGAGAAGTGTGAGATAATCAAAAGGTTGCTCAACTGAACACGGATTGATCTGAGTGGGTTCATTATATGCGTTCGAAAGCATTGTGAGATTAATGTTCTATACAAGATTGATCAATGAATGTTTCTGCTCTAAATTGACATCAAAAAGTTAAGTCCGATCTCTGTATGTAATTCTTGTTTATTGTAATACAAAGAGGCTTTTCTTGGTGTGGTGGGTTTTTCTCCCGTAAGGGTTTTCCCACATAAATCTGGTGTCCAATTGTGTATGTGTCCATTTATCTTTTTTTTATTCTTTTCAAGTGTATCTTATTGAACTGTAATTGTAAAATCTAAAGTCATATCTGCATTCTTCCTTGGGATTTTGGCGTTATGAGAGTTTGTTCCGCACCTAAGCTTTCCTTACACATAACTCTTAGCCCATTTATTCAAATTGAAGTTGTTGGATGCATCAAAAGAACTCCAAGAGAACTAAGTAGAGTTGCAAGGAGGGATTATTCAAATATGACACTCCTAGCCCATCCAAGGGACAAAAACACTATGAAGGCTCCAAAAATGTAAACTATTGAGATGTAGAAACATTAAAATTTTAGATTTTTTATATTTCTTAAATTTGACCATACAAAACCATCCAAACACTTTAGGGACTATATTGGATCATAAGAAATCTTTGAATGGGTTTGAATATGCTAATGTAGAGTGCCTAGATTGAGGAGTCATTATGACAAGTTATGATAGTTGTAAGAACATCTTCTATCTTTAGCAACGAAGACCATGACTAGTTTGGGCAGTCAAATATGGGCCAATTATGACACCAGTTTTAAGCTATTGTTTGACTCATGGTTTTAACAAACCACTTGTGATCTTTAGTTTTAGTTTTGGCTATTTATTGGTTCTTAAGGATGGAGAATCATATGAGTTGTATGATTGACTTGCAAGTATTGTTATATTGCTGAAATCATTTTAGAATTTAAATGTTGTTAATATTCCTATAAAGGTGTAGCCTAAGATTTATATTTTAATAGCTTAGTTGTTGAATAAGACAATCTATTTTTTCTTAGAGTGTGAGGTTTTCTCTCAAACAAATTTCCCCACAAATCTTCTTGTCACAATATAACTTTTGTGTATTATTTTCTATAATTGTAAGATCCTTTGCTTTTTGAACATACCTCCACTTAAAGGTTGTCACGTAGATAGTTTTTTTGCACCATTTATTCCTTTCATTTGGTATCAAAGTCTAATCACCTCAAATTATAGGTGTTAGAGATAGGGTTCTTGGTACTAATATTGAATTAAGTGGGAGCTTACATAGAATGAAATCTTGTTGTAGGACAATTAGAAATCAGATCAAGGATAGAGATGGATAAGTTCATGGGAACTAGCTTTGACCTTTGGAAGCTTAAGATAGAGGATATGCACTTGTGGATAGAGGTCTATGGGCTATATAATTTGAATCCAAACCTATAGCAATGAAAAAAGAAGATTGGGATATATTAGATAAAAAAAAGTGAAGGGACTCATTGAGTTCTATTTTATAGACTGTATTGTTAAATGTACATGAAGAACCCACCACAATAATTTTTGAAATAAGTTGGGAGAGATTTATCATACTAAATCCTTGGTAAATATTTTTTCTTGAGAAAGTTGTATACCCTTAGAATAGAGGATGGTGGTTTTTGTTAGGAATAGGACCACAAAGAAAAATACAATAGAATGAATGGAAAGATAAAATATTAAAAATAACACAACACAGAGACACATATATATGTCGTTCACCCAATATTGGTTACATCTATGGAGAAATAGTTAGTCCTTTTATTCCATCCAACAAATCTCTATATCACAATCTTCTCTCACAATACAATACAATGTAATACTTAGCCATAATAAGATTCCCTCAATTAAAGAGGGGTTGCCTTCTAAGGAAAGAAAAACTAACATAATATCTACTAGAAGATCTATGACCTAATCATAAATGGTTCAGAATTACAATGAATAATTATATATAAAATGTGGCTTTTGGGGGTGCTACCCTCTAACCCCCACTAGGGTGTGTGGCTCCTAGACCCCCCACCAAGGGATGGGGTCCCCTGACCCCATACGAGGGTACCACCTCACTAAAATGGGTTCCAAAACCAATATGATCAGGCTCTATAACCGACACTTTTATGGTTGAGCATTTGAATGCATTCAATATGATTGCGACTCATTTTTTGTCTATTGGAGTGATAATGGAGAAGGAGGATTATTTCAAGACTATTTTATGTTCATTGCTAGATCGTGGGATCACTTAGTGATAAAAATCAAGAGAATTGACTCTAACATCAAGATGAATGACATAGTTATTTCATTTATCTTAGAGGAGATGTAGACAAAAAATTGTTATTCTACCAAGGAGTCCATAACTATTCATGGAAGACTAAAAGAGAAAGGAAAGAAGAAGAAAAAAGTTTGGATCCAAATCTTGTGGAAATACCAAGGCTACCTGTTGGAATTGTGGCAAGCATAGGAATTTTATAAAAGACTATAAGGAGGAGAAAAAAGAAAAATAATTTAAATGGTGATTATATTTTTTATTCTCAAGATCATGGTGATGCATTTGTCACACCCTTGGAAACACATGCATTAGATTGTGAATGATTAATGGACTCTAGAGCTTCCTTCAGTATGACCTCACATTGGGGTTGATTTTCAAAGTATGAAGCATATGATTTCAAGAAGGTGTATCTCATTGATGATTGTCATTTGAGTATTGTTGGACGAAGTCATGTTTTGATTAAATTCCCTTATGGAAAAGTGAAGGGGATTGTTAATAATAAAACTGGGGAAAAATAGATCGGAGTTCTAAGCCCCAAGTACTTTCTAAGTGTTGTAGTGTATACCCTATACTCAATAATATAAAGGGATTAATGGTCCAATTTAGGTAGAAGATTGACTACTTAATTATATATAACAAAATATCAAACAACGTAATGTAGATAGAATTATGGTATCATTATATTATTTATATTTATGGAGTACATTTATATCTCCTTATATCTTCTTTTACATCATATATACACTTATCATATGCCTTCCCTTATACTATGTACTTAGTCCCTCTTCTTCTTACATATATTCTCTCATGCATACAGTCTTATCTCTATATTCTCGTACATACCCTTTCTTACTCTACTATTCATATCTTTTCCTATACATATATCTATGGGATGAGACGTCACCCTTCTATCCTACCCCTACCCTAGATGGTATCTCTTTAATCTTATGGTTTGATATCTCTTTGTGGCAAGATGTGGTAGGATTTTCTTGATGGTGTCTGAACTGTTGCTCTTTCCTGCCAACATCATCACCCCTTTCAAAATGTTGATTTTTCCTCAAGTCAACTCTAAATTCTAGGGATAATATCCTTATATATCTCCTTAAGCTTAGAAATTTTGTTCTCCCACTATGTTATTTCCAAGTGTAGTTATTGGGTCTGGAATTGGATTTGTAGGAGTAGTCATTTCGCCTCTAGAAGTGTTTGGGGGAATTTGGATCTTTTTTACCAATTGTTGTGCTTCTTGGAGGACCCTCAAGGTGTGTGATAATTTGAGGCTTACTAATTCCCTCAATTGGTGGAATCTATTCCTTATTTTATCCATTTGATCTTGTAATTTTTAAAATTTGGCATGTAATGCTTCTATTTGCACTCGACATTGGCCATTTGTATCTTACAGGGAATTATATATGGTTGCTCTTTGAAGTATTTGAACTTCCAATTGATCCATTTGATCCTTAATTTGGGTTGTGCACTCGACATTGGCCATTTGTATCTTACAGGGAATTATATATGGTTGCTCTTTGAAGTATTTGAACTTCCAATTGATCCATTTGATCCTTAATTTGGGTTGTCACTGTTGAGAATTGTACAAAAATATGGTAGAGGGCATTGATACCTCTTTCATTATTCTTCAATGTGTTTATCTAGGACTCTAGGTAGAGTGTGTGATAGCAAATTTATTTCTTTCCTCGTTAGATCTACCTTCTAGTGCTTTGCCTGAATTTTTTATCTCATTGTTTTCTTTTGTAGTTGGGTATCCTTGATCATCCTATCTATAAAAAATTTCAATTTTATTTCCAAGGGTTGGTATGAGTCCCCTTGGAGCTGTGGGAACTTATTTTGGATATCCTTCACCATCTCTTGTTACTGATAAATGTTCTCCACCTAATGTTTCAATATCTCTTCTCTTGTTATTTTTTGAAGAATGAACCCTATTTGAAATTTATGTAGGGGTGAGATGCTCCAAATATCTACTTGTGATCCCACCAGTAGAAGTTGAAGTAGCTACAAAGATGCCATTGGGTGGAGTTGCTTTTCTTTTTCCAAAAAGTCCCTAATGGAATGAATAGAACAGGTTACAGAGAAGGAAGGTGTTTTGGCCTATGAAGGATGGGAAGACTATTATTTCTCTAAAGAAGATGATTTATAATTTTTCTTCTTCCTCATGCACCTATTGATATGCTTTCTTTGTGGCCTCCTTGATCTCTACTTGGACCGTTTGAGTAATATTTTGTTTTTCTATCATTAGTTTGTCTAACCTCTATTTAGACCAAAAATATTTGGTCTTTATCTTCATTATCCTCTACTTCTGTGGAGGTGTAATTGTAGGGGCTAGTTCCCCAATGGTTTTTTTAGCCTCTCCTCTTCTTTAGTTTCTTTTCCCCTTCTCTTCTTGAGTGTGGTGGTCAAAGAGTCTAAAAGGCATTCAATTAGATCCTTCAATGTTATGTTAGATGCTATCATATGCGTTATTAGGGCCCCTTCTATGATTAATTTCCTCTAAACTACCATGTTAGGATATTTTTGAAGTGTCATATATCCAAAACTTCTTTTTGAAATAATCCACTATATAGTTTTCCTTCATCTACTAGTGGTGAGACTTTCAGAATGGATGTATCCTCTAGAGTGACTTGTTCTTCTTCCTCTACATCTACTATCGTGAGGAGAATTCATGTTGTGTTTTTTCATTTATTCTCTTTGGTTTCTTCTTTGTGCTCATATGTAGGAGAGCCTTTGTTTCTTCTTCTTCTGATTGTTTTGTTCGGGGAGGTGTGGTAGTGAGTCTCATCTTTCGTGGTCTATTTTTTTTTTTCATGTGCGGGTTCTACATGAGGAGTGCCACTATGGAACCTTACAAACCTCCAGGGAGTAGATGTTCTTTGTTCTTTTGTCGCTTGCTTCGATAACCCCCACTTTTCAAGTATCTTGTCTTAATTCTTCTCAAAGTTCTCTTTTGATTTATTTTTGTCCAAATTGTCCATGTACTCCTAGTAGGTGGTGATTTTTTCATCTTGTGAGTCCTTGGGGATGTTGAAGAGTGTGGAGGCATAGGAGTGGATCTCTGCATCTATCACTTTGTAGGGAAGTTATGGTATCCAAGGCATCTTAAGTTCAATGGATTCTATGAAGGTGTAGTCTTTGTCAATGAGAAAGATGTTTTCCTTTATGTTTTTATGGACCACCTCTAAGAAATATGATCTCTTGACTATAGATTTTGTTGAAGGGGTTTGAAGAAACCCCAATAGGTTTTAGTGTAAGATGTTGCATCCCAAAAGTGCTTAAAATGGTCTTGAATTTGGGCTACAACTAACCAAGTGGTGTGCCAATTTTTTCCCACAAAGGCTAGTTGTTCTTGCATGAAATAGAAAGTGAGACATATCAGTAAAGTCTCATACCTAAACTAATAATTGGATATCTTTAAGGGTTGGATGTTTTCTAGGAGCCCCTACCACAACAACTCACATAAGTCAATGTCCTTCCCTTCTGTTACCATATAGTAAGTTGCATAAATGATGATGGTGGTAGTCGAGTCCTCTATGTTTGAGTAATACACCTCGTAGGTGATGCCCATGGTGGCATACTTGATTGCCAGATTGGTTATCTTGGTGACATCAAGGCTTTTGTTGTTGTCTGTTTCTTCAATTAACTTTGTGACCTCCACATTTTTTATAGCTTTTTTTTGGTACTTATCCTTGTGCCCATAGGCCTATCACTCCTTTATTGCATCTTTTGTGACTCTGGAGGGTCATTCTAGGTAAAGGTATTTGTCATGGAACCGACTCAGTATAATCCAGACCCATTCTTCTTGTGTAGTGAAGTTTAGAAACTCCTTCCAAACAACTAGTTATTTTTCTAAGATATTTATGCATTGGGGAAGATAGTGTTGTGTCTTTGGTTGTATCAAGGTGTGCCTCAAGACTTCAAACTTAGTGTGATTTATCTCCATCAAGGGTGCATGTATATATTTCTAGATATCTTCTATGTAGATGATGTTTGCAGGTAGCTTCAAAAATGCTCCTTCTGGGTTGGTATCCATTGCCTTGTAGGGGAATGTCTTGTACTTAGGCCTAGGCTTCTAAGAGATGTTGACGAGGGTGGGTATGGTCATTTTTGGAAACTAGGATTTTTAGTAGGAGAGTTTTATTAGGGTTTGACTTTGACTAGTTTGAGTGTGTGGGGGGTGTGAAAGAGTAGATAAATAGTGAGTAAAAGTGAAAGAGTGATTAATGTATTTATAACTTTCTTGCAAGGTAAGTTTATTAAATGGTGTAGTGATTTTCTCATGTCTTCATGTAATTTTTTGCCTATTATTTTCCTATGACTCTTTTTCCTAGTGAGTTATTTCCTACCTTTTGTGTATGAAATACTATAGTAAATTGTGTTCTAACTTTATGCTTTGAGTTAGGTTAGTCTAATTGTATAATATTCTTTTTCAATCCCTTTTATTTATCTTTAGGGTTAGGTCAAGAAAATTGGTGTTCAAACTCAAGTATACCTAGTGCTTGCTCATAGTTGATATCGAATGTCAAGTTCGTCGTTACCTTATAATGATAGGTTTGTCTGTGTGTTTTTTATTTTTTGTTTCCATGCTTATATCTTAGGTAGACTCTTTTTTTTTTATGGTTACTGATTTCCAATGTGATGAGTATTTTGATCTTTTATATTTGAATATTGTTAGGGTTAGAAGGCAAATATCTAATAGTTAAATGCATATTTGGTCAATAAAATAGAGAAATAAAACACACACAAAAATTATAGCGGCAACAAGACAACACAAAGAATTTAACATGGTTCATCTAATATGGGCTACATCCACAAAAATACAACCATCCAATGATTTTATTATCTAGTGAAAAACATATTACAATATCGTGAATAATGCCTTATTGCAACTCCCATCCCAACTACTTATTACAAGCTTTTTAGAAGCTTCCAGAATTAAGGTTTTACAAAGTCATTTTTTTATTTTGTTGGCAATAAAGCGAAAAATAGGAGAAATGAAGAGTGCATAGTATAGCATGATCAATTGCCACATACCAACAAATATATCCATAAAATGTTTGATTAGTGGTTTCTTATTGGTTTTTTCCATGTGTAATATCCTTTTTATATTTGTGGTAGTTTGTGGAGGGTTTATGGGATTTTTATGGATCATAAATTATTTTTGGAACCCATATACCTTCTAGGAACTTAATTATTGTTCTCCTTGCATCTATGCATCTAGAACTTCTTCACTATCGGTACTATCATTGTCACCATTGAGTTTAATTTCTTCGGAGCTATTAGGGTCTTCTTCTTCTATGGTAGGAAGTATTGAGATAGAATAAAGAATTCATGGATCCTCACCCTCTCTTTCTTATTCAGTTTCCTCTACATACGTTTTATCTTATCTTTCTCCTAGTGGAATATGTACTATCTTATTGCCATACAACAAATAAGCTCTTCCTTTCATAAGTCTACTATCCCATTAGAATTGATAAACCATCTTAATCCTAGCAATGCTCTAAAATTTTTATAGTGTTCCTTCATCACAACGACCTCAAAATTAACAATTTTCTTTTGTCCTTTTATTTTACTTCAACAATTTTCCATGTTCCTAAAGTCTCCATAATAGAGCCATCTGCCAAGCTCATGTTCATTTTTGTTTTGATTATCTTGGGTTTTCCCAACCTCTCCCAAGTGGTAGTTGGAATAATGTTTAGGTCCACACCTAGATCTATCATCACATGTTTGAATTTACTATTATTAAGATGTATGGTAATTAAAAGAAGGTCATTCTTCTAGTTTCAATATTCTATAAGTTGATGGAAATTTTTGTTTTTGTTTTTCTCTTTTCCAATATTTTCCCAACTATTTTAATTTGACAAGGTCCCTTTTTTGGGCTAATGAGGCTAAATTCTTTAGCATCATCACTTCTTCTTCGGAGAAACATGCACTATGTCAAGCTTTTCTTGTATAATTTATTATTATTTTTATTTCTACTACCTTATCATGTTATTGTTTGCTTGGCTGGAATTAATCATATTCCCCCTCTTTTGGACCTAAGTCTTTGCTAATTTCTTCAATTTCTCTTTGTTTATTTTTCTCGATATCAATTCTTTGTGCAGTCAATATTGTAACCTTATTTTTCTTTGTTCTATATTTCTTACTTTTCTTGATTTGCATACATTGTTCTTCACTAGAATATTCCTTATTTGATGCATCGGATGACCATTGATCCATCATTTGACAAATTTTCACTCCTTGCAGTGGTATTCTTCTAATTACCCTGGCTCCTTTATGGTCTTGTAAGTCATCACTTCTGGAGTGTGTTGTATTTCAATAATACTATTGTGCTTTATCACATTTGAATATGTCATGAGAATCATCTCTACAAAATGGACTCTTCCTTTTCTTTTCTACCCAACACTCTATAACATACTGGCCCATCTTTTCATAGTTATAGCATGTAGCCTCACTTCTTTGGTTGTTGTTTCTACCACATCCTCTTCGTCCTTTATATTTTGATTTCCTATAATCTCCATTGTAATATTGTGGTGGGTTATTCTGTAATGTATAAGCACTTCTATTATCTCTCCAAGGTGGTTGTCTGTAACCTTAGTCATATAAAGGGTCTTCCACAAGTCCCTTAGAATATATGCCATTTTTCTATCCATGTCTATGTCATAGTTATAGTTCATGGGAAATATTGGATGAGGATGAATTGTTGTATTCCAAAGTTGAAATTGGTTTGCAAGACATACCTCAATGAGGTGACTATCCCATTCTTGGCAAGTTTTGCAATATAATATTTTTTTCTTGACATGTACCATTTTTAAATATTCTACATGTAATGTTATTGCAGTTCTTTCTCCTTGGGCTTTAGGGAAATCATTTCAAAGATTACCTTCCCTTGAACAATATGTGCACCAAATCTCTTTACCTTTATTTTCTTCTCCTCATGCCAAAATTCTATTTTGTATGGTTATTTTCTCTATTACCAATTGCAATTTCTTAGGATTCTCCTTTATGCAATATTTTTGATGTCTATGCCATGTATGAGCTTTTATATAGTATGCCATTGTGATCAAGTTTGTATAAGTATTAAATATTATTCTATCTAAGGTTGCTCTTATATCTTTTTGTAGTCCAACAATGAACTATTCAATCTTTTTCCACTCAGTTAGAGGTTCCTCCAATTTGTGACAAACTTCCTTAAATATTTTGTCATAGGCTTTGATCAATACTTCTACTCTGTGCACTAGGTCCCTCATTTTTCTAACACTCTCTGTAGGGATATCTAGAGTGTCAAATTTTTCCAAGAAGTCTTGTTTTACATCATTCCAACTTTTCCCATACTTCGGGTAAGTCTTTTTGTACCAATCCAATACTTCTTTCCTTAGTGAAGACAAAAATTCTAATAATTTTGGTTTGTCCTCATCAATTTTCTATCTTTCCCATAGAAATTATAATAGGAATATATGTTCCCTAGCCTTTGTTGTATCTCTTCCAAATACTAGGATTTTGATCGATGATTCTATTTTGTTCTTGCTTCTTTCTTTTTTATTTTTAGATTTGGGGATTATTCTTTTCCTCCTTTTTTCTTTCTTTATTTTTCTAATGGCAAGGAGTTCTTGTTCTCTACCCTTATCTCTTGCTAATTTTATGTCAAAGTACTCTTTTCTAAGTATCTCTTCCAAATATACTTTGTTTCCTTCTTTTTCTTTTGTCTCTTTGCTTTGCAACCTCTTTTCTTTCAAAATTATTCTACTCTTATAAAACTTATGGGATGGGTCCTAGTTCAAGGGTTGTGACTC
>VDFB02362611.1:0-19831 GCA_007258455.2 Sequoia sempervirens | reverse complement strand
TTTTGGTTTTTTCAATATGTTTTGCAAGAGTAAGAAATGTAAAGTGCAGATTGCAAAGTACAGTAAATACTAAGAACTGAAATCTTTTCAAAGAGAGATTGTAACCAGCAATATAAGCCTTCATTACATGATTTAAATCAGAACTTTTACAATATTTAAATCAGTCTTAAAGAACCTGTAACAGCAGCAAGAGCATTTGAAGAAGCACCCAATTCGTCCCAAGCTCTCCCCCAACAGCCTTCCTATTCTCCTACGCCTTGATCTCCTCTTTCAGCGCCCAAGCTACCAAGCCTTATCTCCTCTTGTGCAGGCCGTACTTCATTGGTCTTGCTGGTCAAGGTGTGCCACTCCTGCTAGGTCGACTTGGCCTTTAAAATTCAAAGACTCCATCAAAAAATGAGTGCAAGTACTCAAAAGAAGCGCCTTGATGAGAGCCTTTGGTTTATACCATACCCAGAATGAAATCTTTAAGTAAATGAAAGCTGTAAATGAAAAACCAGGTTCAGGTCCATGACTGTAAACACCCAAAAATCCAAAATAACACTCCAAAACTCCTGAAAATCACACCAAAACTAAAGCCAAAACAAAGCACCCCAAAAACTCCTAAAAATACTGAAAAATCTTCATGTTTTCTTCTCTGTAGGTCAATCTTTGAAGCTCCTGTTGAAATAAATTTTGAACCAGCACCAGTATTTGACTAGGGTGGATATTTCACCACCGAAATCAGCCCAACAATGGAGGGTTTTCGTCCTCACAATGTTTCCCAAGCAACCAGAGAAATTCCAGCAGCATATTAGTAAGTTGTCAAGTCTGCATAAACCCAAAATGAGAGCCAAATTTCATTTTAAAAGAATAGGGATTCTGGACTCCAAAAAACTTTTAATTTCTTTCTAAGAAATGGGCACCCCTTTCACCTTTTGAATTTTTAAACATTTTAATGTCTCTTTTCCTCATCTTGGCGTCCATTATGAAGTCACTTTTAATAATTAAAACTTTAAATATTTCTCTCCTTTACATAGGCGTCCAACTCCAAGGGTGAATATATTTTTAAATTGACTTTAAAACAACTTAAGTTATTCAACTAGGCGCCCTTGGTCCCTCTGATGACCATTTTACCCCTTGACATAAGTTATAATATAACTTTATATTTCAACTTTATAAAATGCCAAAGTGGTCAAATAAAATAAATATTAAACTGCAACCTTAGGCTCTCCAACTGAAACTGGGTAAAAATGCTGCTGCAAGACCAAACCTGGGACCAACTTCCCCAATGGTGACTTACTAAAAATAGCATTGCTATAAATAGTAAGTGGATGCCAAATGCTCAGAATTGAGCGAAACTGAAGACCACCGAGGAAACTGTGACCAACCGAAGATGACAACACTAAAACCGGCCACTGCTATAAATAGTAACCCCTCCAAAATAACCCCAAACTAGCATCAATGCTGGCAACTAAGTCCCCTAACCACATCAACTAGCCTACGGGAACTTTGGAATAGGCTAATTTTGTCTGAATACTGCTCAGGAGCGAGAAGGGGACATTACAACATATTTGGAATAGATTTATAAGCATATTTTGGAGCAGATTATTGAAGCATGTTGGATCAGATTTGAAGGGATTAAAGCAGATTTTGATGAAGAGTTCATAGCAGATTGATAAGAGAGTTGTGAAGAAAATTTGAAGGCAGTCCAAGAGCGAGTTTATTGCATATTTGGTGAAGATCATAATTGTCCATCATCCGTTGTAGAAGTTGTTAGTTTTTTGGATCAGAAATAAAATAAGTAGAAATACAACACATAGATCAAAGAACACAACAGTTTACCCTAGGAAAACCCTCCTACTCGAGGGAGAAAAACCCAACAAATAATATCTTCTTATAAATTGAAAGAATAAGAGCAGAAATCTGCATATACAATCAGGCCCTCGAATTTGGCCAAGTCTTATACAATAATATATGTTGCTCCTCCTTGAGAAAATGATTATACTTCTTCAAAGAATCGGATCTGCCTGCTAAAAGATGTGAACTGTTGTAGGAATGCAAATTGGAGTGAATGATTTTGATGATAGAATAACATGTCTTCACCTTCCTTATATACAAAGTTAGGCGACCTCTTCTCTAGGTCGGCCTCTAGAGAATATAAATATTATTTACAACATGAAGGCCGACCTGCCTTTAATTAAAAAATAGCTCCCGAAGCTACAACACTAACACTCCCTCTTAGCTAGGGAGGTATTTTCCAGATATCCTCGTCATGGAGTCTCTCAACATGACACCCACAATGGCTACATCATTTGTGGGAAAACCACATACTAGTCTCAGAGATGTACAAAGTTCATCATGGAGTCTCTCAACATGACGTCCACAATGGCTACTCCCATGTGTGGAAGGAAACACATCCCAGTTTTAGAGATGTATGGTTATCATGGAGTCTCTCAACGTGATGTCGTTATGGAGTCTCTCAACATGATGTCTCATCTCAGTCTCAGAGATGAATAAGGGCTCATCACGGAGTCTCTCAATGTGATGTTGTCATGGAGTTTCTCAACATGACGTCTCATCTCAGTCTCAAAGATGTATAAGGGTTCATCACAGAGTCTCTCAACGTGATGTCATCATGGAGTCTCTCAACATGACGTCTCATCTCAGTCTCAGAGATGTAAAAGGGTTCATCTCAGAGTCTCTCAACGTGATGTCATCATGGAGTCTCTCAACATGACGTCTCATCTCAGTCTCAGAGATGTAAAAGGGTTCATCTCAGAGTCTCTCAACGTGATGTCGTCATGGAGTCTCTCAACATGACGTCTCATCTCAGTCTCAGAGATGAACAAGGGCTTGCACCTCATATTTCTCCGTCTTAGAGAAATATACACTACAAGGGCTTTCACCTCATATTTCTCCATTTCAGAGAAATATACATTACAACAAATCTTCATGATGATGTGACTCCCTCTGAAGCTCCAAGTACTTGCATCAACCTCCTGACCTCCTCGTCCAAGATTCCTGCAATGCTTGCCTTAGAGGAACGGTTTCCAATGCACACTTCCGACACTACTAACTTGCGAGAGTCCAGGACTGTCCTCCTCGACCTCATCCTAGATCACCCTATTCTGAATAGGTTTGCAAAGCTACCAATGTCAAATCCAGCTTGATTGTCTTGTGCAATTCTGTTCTCTACAGCTGAAGAGGTCTTCCAAGGACTTTAGCATTTGGCCTTGCAACATTGCAACCCACTTAGCTGACACCTTCACTTCTTAGTGAGTCACAAAACTCCCTCTTGATCCTTGCCTCAACACAGAGATAACAAAAATCCTCTAGAAGTGAACTCCCCTCCATTGATGGATCTCAAAACCTTAATCCTTTTCCGGGACATGCTTTCAACTCGTGCCTTGAATTCTCAAAATTTAACTCCCTCTGAATGTCATTACCTCCTCTTCGAAGTAGCTGATTGCAATGACAATCTGTATAGGTACTTAGTTGTTTAGTGTCTTCATCTTTCTCAATCTTCTTGGCGGAAACAAATTCTCCATCCAAGGCTGACCCAATCTTGTGCCCTCGAGAGATGTCTCCAGTGAAGAATCAAGAGGGTTATGTGCCACCAACTCAGTCCTAAGGCTGCAAGCTATGTCTCCATGTTTGTTCATCTCTCCAGCCGGCATGACTTCCTCATAGGATGCATCAAGCTCTTCCTCCCTTGAATTCCTCATGCAATCTCCCATTATCCTTTTGCTCCTCGATCCATCCTGCATTTAGAGAGATTAATAATGATTCATAGAATCAAACTACCCCGAAGAGAAATATATAGACCAATGCTAGAAGCATACATGATTCACTATTCCCAATGTTGTTTGCATGAATTATTTTTAACTGCATAAAATTCATGATCATTATTCAAAGGTACAAACATAAAATACTTATCTCTTTATTGTCGGTACACCATTGAGCTAGACCTGTAGCTGTGTCTCATCTTCACCACCTTCAATGTTGCCATCCTTGATTTCACACCCATCATAGAAACCACAACTCAGAGTTTGCAGTGACCCACAAAAATTTGTAATAGCATTAGTTGAAGTAGAAGTGCAATTCTCCCAAGGCATAGTAGTAATAACAGTAGATGAAGACAAAGGATCTAAATGCAGTTGTTCAGTCTTGATTATATTGAGGATTGCTAGAAGAAGAGAAATCAAGATACCCAGAACCATAATAATACACGTTGGAAACATTAGATTGAACACTGCTTACTGCATATGACGAATATGGTGGCTCAGAATTGGGGGCTGCATATTCATTCATTGTGTTCTCTTCTACAAGACCAAACGCAGGCATTCCAAGGCCAATATATATTTATCTACAATCCAATTAGACACCTGCTAAATCTGATTGTAAACCAATATGCCTGAAAATACCTAGCTCGTGGCTCATAAATGCTTTAATACTTCGGAGAAACTTCTCCCCTACCAACAAAGTAGATCGATCAAATTGCGGAGAAAACATAGAGACACAAATGACAAATCTAAGACACACTTAGCAAAATATTACTGACTGCGCTCAAACCTCATAAAAAAATCGAATCAAAATATATGCCTGCTTCTCTATGAAGTGTGACTCTTTCCAAATGAGTCCGACTTATGCTTCCTCAAATTAATTTGTCCAGATGGGAGAGAGGGTGGCGAATATCTCCAAGGATGTTGACTTCTTGACTGCTTACACAAGTCTGATCAAATCTTTTTTTAAACCCGCTTTGATACCATGTTAGTTTTTAGGATCAGAAATAAAATAAGCAGAAATACAACACACAGATCAAAGAACACAACAGTTTACCCTGGGAAAACCCTCCTACTCAAGGGAGAAAAACCCAACAAATAATATCTTCTTATAAATTGAAAGAATAAGAGCAGAAATCTGCATAAACAATCAAGCCCTCGAATTTGACCAAGTCTTATACAATAATATATGTTGCTTCTTGCTCCTCCTTGAGCAAATGATTATACTTCTTCAAAGAATCAGATCTGCCTGCTAAAAGATGCGAACTGCTGTAGGAATGCGAATTGGAGTGAATGATTTTGATGATAGAATAAAATGTTTTCACCTTCCTTATATACAAAGTTAGGCGACCTCTTCTCTAGGTCGGCCCCTAGATAATATAAATATTATTTACAATATGAAGGCCGACCTGCCTTTAATTAGAAAATAGCTCCCGAATCTACAACACTAACAGAAGCGACATTGAAGGTGGAACATTGCTCTTTAAGTTATTATGTTTCCCAAGTTGGTGCTTGGCAAGTGGGGGTTGGTGCCTCCACTAGGTTGGTGCCTACAAACTTTAGGAGTTGGTGCTCCTTGTAGGTTGGTGCCTACTAAATCAGAGATAGGAGTTGGTGCCTACTAAATTGTGAAAGTTAGTGATTCAAGTAGGTTGGTGCCTACATTCGTTGTAAAACTTATATAATTCATAAAGTACATTATTTGTACCGTGTTTTCCTCCCGTAAGGGTTTCCACATAAGATCTTGGTGTCAACTTGTTCATATTGTTGCATTCTTGCATAGTTGATATTGTGTTAAGAGTTTGAAGTTGATAAAAGTTGAGAGGGTAAAAATTTGTTAATATACTGATTCACCCCCCCTCTCAGTATATTTTTGTGCTCTTCACTTTTTATACGAAGGATATTGATGAATTAAAACATTTTCTTGAGAAGAACAAAATCAGTTTGCCTTCTCGAATGATTGATTCAACTTCTTTTAATTCCAAAAATTCAAAAGAATCAGAATCTGATAAGGAAAAAGGCCATACTATTGGAGCAGGTAAATCAAAAGGTAAAGCTCTTTGTGCTTCTACAGGTCTTGGATCAAGGAAATGGCTCCTAGATTTTGGAGCTTCTCACCATATGGCTTCTACATAGTCTATGTTCTCTTCTTTTGAGCCTTGTGTTATGCCACCTATTCTGATGGGAAACAATACATACATGGATGTAATTGGGAAAGATTTTGTTGATATTGGGGATGGCACCTTCAATGATGTTTTGTGTGTACCTCATTTGACGAATAATCTTCTTTCCTTCTATCAAATCACTCATGGTGGAGCAGGGAAAAATGTGGAATTCACACTTGATTCAGTTATCATCAGAGACTTGGAGAGCAGAGAGATAATTGCTATTGGGATGGTTGATTGTGCATCTCGATTATATACCTTTCTAGACTTTGCACCTGATGATGGCTTTGATCCTTTGGTCATTGATCACACTCCTAGTGTGAATTTTGATTTTGAGGAGAACTTTGGTGACTTGAACTTGGGTATTCTCACATGTGATCTTGAGCCTTGCATTCTTTCTCCTCCATCTACTGTTGCTTATGAAGATACTTGTGTTGCTACATTCATGGCTACTTGTGATTCAGTGCAGTAGGATACACATCTTCTTCCAGATATAGCTACTTGGGATGACTACTTGGCAGAAATTGTAGGTTTTTTCATAGTCTCATATTTCAGATGTGGGAGACACTATTCATGACATTCATCTTCTCTTTGATGGAGTTGATTCTTCTTTAGTTGTTGTGGAGGAACCTTTGGATCCTCTTGTTCATTTTCCACATGATCATTCCTCACAATTTGACATGAGTGTGGGTACTTTTGAGCAACATTTGGAGGAGGCATCTTTGTCTTCAGAGGAGATATTGGAGTCTTTGGATCTTGTTCTACATACATCTCTACAAGATTCTGGATTGTCATCTTCATTAGTGTGGCCTAGAACGCTTGATTTGATGGTAGCAGCTTTTGACATCGACATGGAGACACATGAGCAGTTTTCAGAGACTTCTTACATTTTGAGCTTTCTTCCCATATATTCCTTTCAGGAATGGGAAGACATTCTTCATGCACCATTGGTTTTGTTTCTTCCTAAGGGCAGGAATATTGTTCGATGATCGTGGTCCATCTTCTACATCCAGTTTCAAGCACCAACCATTTGTACAGTTGACTACTTGAGGGAAGGCTACATAGTCTTTCTTATCCTTTCTATTTTGGAGGGGACTTCTTCCTTGCATGGGATTATTTCTTGTGTTGGGGAACTTGTTTTATTTTCTCCTTTTCTCCATTTGTGAGAGATTGGTTTATACATGGGTACCTTACATGGCCTAGTAGTTGGGACCCATCTTTGCATTTTTGTGTCTTTTCGCCCACCTAAGCTACACTTAAGGGGGGGTGTTAGTGTACGTTTTTTATTTTCCTTATGTTAGGGAATATTTATTTTTCCTACACACATTATTAAGCTTGCTTAGGTTATATAATAATGGTTAGGATGAGGACATGTTGCATAATCCATCAATCACATGTGTCACTCACACTCACCTTTGGGTAGTTGAGTCTCACACCCTCTTTTGGATTCTTATGGCACCTGATAACCATTTCTTGTCTTTACTTGAGTAGGCATAACCATGTAATCTAGCATTTACCAAGTAGGTAAAATTCCCACCTATTATGGGCACTTGGGAGTTATTACTCCTCTTGGAATTATCTGCCATTTTTTTTCTATATAAACCATAGTTACAAGACTCGGACTCGCCTCGGATTCAACAAACCAATTTTTGACTCGGACTCGGACTCGGAGCCCAGACTCGGCAAATAGAAAAACCCAAGAAATTCAGAGATTTTTAAGGATTTAAAACTTGTTTCATGCACCCCTTAATAAATAAACCTTAAAGACACAAGAACATCATCAAATAGAAATTACTATGATCCCATACACAAACATACATCGATCACATTAGTATAAATGCAAATTTTAGCCGAAAGAAATAACACATTCAGATATATAAATATTGAAAAATGTATACAAAACTCATGAAATATGAAATCATGGCATCAAAACAAATATCAAAACTAAAAATATAAGTCTATGGCTCAAAAGAGCTTGCATTACTCATCCCAACATCACGACAAGTCATGCGCTAGTGTCTAAGATAGGTCATAGATGATAATGTAGCCATGATTTTTGCTTGCATCTCAATGATTGGTGTGTATATTCAAGTGAGGAATTTATTATCAAAATTTTATTGTAGCGTTCAAGACTGCATGCTTTGTTGTCTAATGTATGGAACAAGATAATCCTTGATTATGGCTTTGACTGCAAAAGATGCAAAGATTTGCAATAGGGGATATTTATTTTGTAGGTTTAATGATCATGATTCATCATTGGCCTATAACATGCTTAGACCTATAGTTTGATGAGGGTTTGGGGGAAACACCCCAACAGGATCGAGGGGTAGTGCCCCTCGTGAGGGTCTGGGGGCAGTGCCCCTTGCGGGGGTTTGTGCGCAGCACTCCTCGCGGGGTCAAGGGGCAGCACCCCTTGCGGGGGTTTGGGGGTAGCGCCCCCAGTGGGGTCAAGGGGCAGCGCCCCTTGCAAGGTCCCGGGGCAGCGCCCTGGGCGTGCTCCCTGACCCAAATGAAGACCTTCGAAACCACACAAACCTTCATGGCGCACACCATTTAATTAAAAACTTTGTAAATGAAAGATTGCAAATTTTTTTAAAAAATTTAATTAAAATGGCCGAGTCTGAGGCACAAAACTTAGCGAGTCTGCCGAGTCTGCCGAGTCCGGCGAGTCCGGCGAGTACTCAACAGCTGAGTCTCTGGGACTCGTTTAGGGTCACTCACCTCAGGACTCGTGAGTACTCGTCGAGTTTGGGCGAGTCTTGTAACTATGATATAAACAACACTCACCCCTCCCCTTGGCTAGTAATATGGAATGCTAGTTCAGTGCTAAGGGAGTGCTGAGTTTATTCGTCTCTAGATCTCTTTTCTTGCTTTCCTTCAATCATTTTGATCTTGGGTGATTTCACAACCAAATCTAACATAGATAACTAGAGAGCTAAACAATGAAATATCCTATACTTCTTTAGAGTTTATTGCCTATTAATCAAATTCTTTCTAGCATAGATCCCTCCTACATTAAATAGGATCAAAATTAATTTTGATAGAGATTTTAAAAACAACCTAGGGCAAGCCAACATAGGGGATCTTCCATAATAAAGAGGTTACTCTCCTATTGACTTACCTTGAAGTGATGGGGATCCAAACAAATAACATGGCAAATATTGTCTTGCTTTCATGGATTTTGTGTAGTTAGATCTGTGAAATTGGATAACATCCAAATAAAAGGTGATTCCTATCTTATGACGCTCTTTATCCATTAAAGTCCATCACACCTACTGTCAAACATTTTGACCAAGGCTCATTGGTTGCTTGAAAACATAGTAAAGGAGCTATTGCAAATCATACATTATAGTCAAATATTGTGACCAAGATTCATCAAATATTGTGACCAAGATTCATTGATTGCTTGAAAGCATAGCAAAGGAATTATTGCAAATTATAAGGGAATTTGAAGAGATTATAACACATCATCAGTTCTATCATTATAATAAAGTAGCAAACATGTTGGAAAATCACGATTCTTCAAAATACACCATCACTTTTGTTGGCGTTTAAATTCACACCTTTGGAATGCGGATTTGAAACGGACAACTATGCACAGATAAACTGCTCTTCAAATTAGGAGGGGAAGCTCCCTCTTGCTGATGGTATTGAAAGAAAGTAAACTAAAAACTAAGTTGCCTATCCTTTTGATCAGCTAGAGCACAAGGTTTATAAAACACAAACGCCATAGCTGAGATTTTCTAATTGAAGAACTTCAACTATGACTAACTTAAGCTAAAGACGTTTCTAACTTCTCAAGTAATACGCAGAGCAAGAGAAACTAGAAATGAACAAGGTTGATTCTCTGACAAAGTGCTTCAATAAACTCTTTTCCAACAAACATCTACACACTTCAATGTAAGCTGAAATTAAGATCATAAAAGCATAACACAAATAACGGAAATCTGAGACATTAAACCAAGGCAAAAGAGGCTCATGATTTTATTTCTCAAACTTTTGGAACAAAGATTATCCTAACACATGCACGAAACAAGAACTTGCAGCTAAAGAGGCTTGCAAACTTGTTCTTACACAAAAGGGACAGTGATTACAACAACTACTTGTTGGTTAAAAGAGACTCAACAATTCACTATCATAAACACAAGTGAACTGACACTGAATAACAGCTTGCTGGCTAAAAGAGACTCAGCAATTTGCTATCACAATAACTGTTAAAAAAAACTAATGAGCAAAGACGCTTATTTATAGGCAAGTAGAGGAGTAGGGAACCCTAAAATCTCCTTACTTTTACAATCTAGGGCTTGCTCAGCAAGCAAGCTTTATTTCTAAATCTAGAAAGAAGATAACATCTAACACTTAAGAAAGCGGGAAAAGCAGGAAACGCCAACTATTACATTTATCTTTTTTCTCTTCTTCAAAGAATGGATAAGAATTGCTCCAAGAATAGAAAGAAGGCAGAAAGAAAGCTTCTAGAAGAAAGTTGCTTTAAATCTCAATCATATCCGCTAAAAAGCAGGAAACTGTGTCCTGGTCAGGTGCATTGATACTATCTAAGGCAATATTCTGATTTTCCAAGATCTCCTCGCCTTCTGTGATCAAACTTAGAGAATCCTTCACTTCTTCAACTGCTTTATGAGTTCTATTCTTAAAAAACATCGCTGCCCCAAAAGATGACTCACTAATTGATGACTTGGCGGCTCTACAACTTTATGCTTCTGATACTTCTCTTGATTTCCAACAGAAGAGTATTGCACAACTCTTTTCTGATACCTTTCCTTTTTTCATATCACACCTTCTCTCGTTCTTCAACTGAGATGATGAAGTTTTGACATAGTGCTGATTTGGTCTTAAACTCGAGGGGAGTGTACTCCATATTGAAAACCTTGAAGAATGACTGTAAACTCGCCTATGTTCAAACAAGTTTTGAGCAACTTTCTATTTTTAGAATGCTGGTTTTTCGTCCTCAAACGGACAAAATTTTTGGAATTTTTTTTGAGATATGGGTTTTGCTCAGAATTTCGTTTCAAGACAACCCAAATCGTCCGTTTTTGAAAATCTTGAATTTTGACTAAAAAAGCAGCAAACCCTAATTTCTTCAATTTTTCACCAAAAAAGCTGGCACCTAGGTTTTGTTCAGAATACAATTAGAAATGGACCTAGTTGATCAGATTTGAAAAACACTGATGGCTGATCGAAAAAGCAGCCAACCCTAGAATTTGAAATTTTCTTAAAAAAACTGTGATATGGATTTTCTTTAGAAGACTGTTTTGAGAGGACCCAGATGATCAAAATTTGCACTTTGAAGATTTCACTGACATGCAAGGAAAAAGCAGCTGCTGCAACTTGATGAATTTCCTCAAAAATTCTTCAGAAGAATGAGATGAAAAGACCCAGATGGCTGAAAACTAAAATTCTTTGACCTTCTCCTTCAAAAATTTGATCTTCAAGATGAAAAAGCTTGAAAAAGCAAGGCCTTATGCTGCTGGTCTGAAAAATTTAATGAAGAATCAGCAAACTTGAGTTCTTGAATTTTGAAATATTACTTCAAACTTGCTGCTCCAACTTTCTCCTTTGAATGCTACCTGCAAAAATAATGAAAATTACATTGAAGAGTGTTAAATAGACTTAGGGTTTGAAATAGGTTTGCTTTCTTTTGCTTTTATCTTCAAGACCCTAAACTTGGCATGTTCAATGAACTTGGACATCCTCTTCCTCTTGCCATCTTTGAAATTTTGAAAATTTTGAAAATTCTACTAAGGCATTAAAAGTTGGGCACCCTTCTTGGCTAGGGGCGCCCATTTTCTCTAGAGTTAGCCACTTTTTTGAGAATTTTCAACTTTTCTTCCATTTTGACCCCTAGTTTGACCTCGATCTCCAGATTGATCCGATGAACGAGTTGGATGATTCATCGCGTAGCCTGACTGATTATGAGAAGATTGTTCTGGAGGCACCTCTGGCGAAAAACTTCGTTTTGTCCTTCAAATTCATGGGAGACTATTTCCTGCAGGGGCTCCGAGCTTTTACAGTGTTAGCCATTTTTGCATGATTTTCAAGTTCTTCATTTCCCTTTGATCTTTTGATGAAATCTTGATTCCGGGAGCTACGCTGATCTGATTGACTAGCTGACAGGTTCACTGGATAGCTTGGCTGAAACTGATGAGATGATCTTAGACGCTTTATTGACGAATTCCATCATCTCAAAGCTCAAAATCTTGGGTGCCCTTTCTCTCCAGGGGCGCTCAACTTGAGAAGACTTAGCCATTTTTATGATATCTTCACCACTTTCTCTTCTATAGATGACCCTGCCTGATCTAGTTTTCTGGAGCTCGGTTTGATTGATGGTTGGGCTTGTCGCAAAGCTGAGAAGATTTTGGATTGGGTTCTCTGGGAGTTACTTTGCCAAGAAGTTAGATTTGGGCCTTCAAAAGCTTGGGCGCCCTTCTTGGCTGGGGGCGCCCAACTCTACCATACTTAGAATATTTTCTTGCATTTTCACCTTGCTTTTGATTTTCAAAACTTCACTCTCGTCAAACCCTCTATTTAGCCTTTTGCATCTGACGACTGCCATCTCGGATTGACGTGCCGAAGATATTGTTGGAAAGCTTGATCAAATCTGACGAAGTCGCGTTAGAGCTTCACTGGCGGATTCATCTGTTTGGACACTAAAAAGCTTGGGCGCCTTTCTCCTTTAGGGGCGCCCATGTGCTCCAGACTTCAAAAAAATTTCATTAGATTTTATCTTCAGATTCAAACCTTCATTTTGTACCTTCAACTCTGACCTGGATTTGCCTGAGTTTGGCTAGTCGAATGCCCTGACAAAGATATTCGTTGCGAAGCAGACTGAATTTCAGAGAGATTGATCATTTTAGCAAACCCTAACTGCTGGATTTGCCCCTTCAAAAAGCTGGGCGCCCTTCTTCACCAAGGGCCCCCAAAGTTCCCAGACTTAGTCAAATTTTGGTGATTTTCATTCTTTTTCATTCTGACTCTTGTTTGGATCCTCCCTGTTTGATCTCGAATCCCGGACGACTGGATGATCCGATGACTGCACCGTTGGATTCATTGTGAAGCTAGAAGAAGACTGAGTAACTTTGCCTGGAAACTTAAACCCTAATTTCAACATTTGATGCCCTAAAAAGATGGGCGCCTATCCCTCTTGGGGCACCCATGTCAAGCAGTGTTGGCCAAAATTTTACAAATTTCAACTTACTTCTTTGTTCTCCGTGCATGTTTGTCAACTCACCTTTTGTTCAGCGCTTGAGTGTTGAATCTGACGCCTGGCAGTTGACTGTCCTCCATTGATGGGTTTGGAGCTCCTGAAATACTTCTGAAAAAGCAAAATAGACCCACTAGGGCAAAACTGATTATTTTGAGATTTTGACTGTACCAACTTGATATGGAAGTATTTTGAGCCAATCAAAATTAGTTTGAACCCTATCAGACCAACTTTCTATTTTTAGAAACTTTTCTATTTTTAGAAAGTTTTGCCAGTAGCTATTTCGAAAGAAACCCAGAAAAACCCATAAAAAGTTACTATTTTTAGGAAATTTCTAAAAATAGCAGTTTTGCAAAAAAGTAGGGATGAGAAACTAAGATCTGGGTTTCGTAGATTAAGCTACTCTGAGCAGACCCAGATTGTCAGATTTTGGAAATTTTACATTTTAACCCCTCATGCAAGACATGCACACCCAAATTTTGACATTTTTTGACAGATTTAACAAGACTTTTACTCATTTCTTCAAAATGTCTAAGTGTAACAAAAATTTTAATTTTGGGGTACAACAACTTTGACTATAACATCTGCTAGGTTTGGTAAGTTAGGTTCTAAATAGAAGAAAGTGTTAAAAAAATTATTAAGACTTTCATGTAGTACTCGTTCTTCTACTCCTAACATGTTTAACTTTAATATTAAGCACTGCAAACACTATCAACCAACCCCTCTCATTTAGTGATTGCTTTTGTTCTCCATAAACAAACCATATCCCATTCCTCTTTGACTGCACTTTTATCTCCTATTTTTTTAATCATCAAGGCAATCAGTTTTATCTAGGAATGGTCAAAATGATTATCTAGGAATTGTATGTCGATAATCATGTTGGTAGCTATTAACTTTCTGATTCAATGTTCTAATCTTCTATAGCATATCTGTTTTGTGAATATAAAACAAACATTTTATAACACTTGGCTGGTTGGTTCTCTATATGTTCTTCATAGTTTCATGGTTTTATTTTCTGAGACATTCGTTGTTGATCTCAAGTTACTGCTGATCTTTGTAATTTTGAAGTTGGTCTGATTTTGATTCTCATACCCCTCCATATCCATATACCTTTTTTTTATATCCTAATATAATCTTTATTTTTTTGAAAAAGCCACTTTGGAGCCATGTGACAGTGCCCTAGTTTTTAACTTTATTACTTTTTACTTTTTAGTAATGGAGAAATCAATACCTAGTGGGACCCACAAAACAAAGTCCTACCACACACCACTAAAAACTCCATTTGCATGAGCTACCCTCCACCCATGTGGGGGTAAATCCATGGGAATTGAACCCACTAAGATAGTGCCCTAATTACCATCAATAATACCGCAAAAATATTAACCACCATCAAAATCTCATCTAAGAAGTTAACGTTATCACACAAGCATCGATATATGGTATCAATGTGTATCTGATGCATATATGTCAATACCTAAATAATAAACATATCTTGTCGTATACTTTGGCCCCCAATTTTACACAATCTTGTCTCCAATGATCAAAGATTCAAATAAATTGTCAAACCATAATACATGCATGCCTCGTAATATTATGAAAGCATACATATAAGTATGTGTTGCAACAAAATGTTGTCAATGTAACAAAATAGTTGAACCATTATATTAGACCATTCACAATTCTGATGCATATATTAAATGTTATGAAACAGAGAATGATCATGCAACCCATCTGAATTTATTGAACTAACATGTATGATTGATAGATGATAATATGATTGACCATTATTTGAAAAATGTATAACCAGTACTATGTTCTTTAGTCCATGACACTAATCGAGTAGAAAAGTTCTTGAATCAATCAATGAATGAAGGATTGCATTGCTATATCTTAATTCTCTTTTTGGGAAAAACTAGTCTCTCGTAGATAACAAGTTTGAGTATTTTTATGGACAGCTTGCACGACTCTCATCAGACGACATGAATGCAGTGAAAAATATGTCGTATCTAGGAGTTTCGGCTTCCAAAAAACACTCTGGAGGGTTTTCCCTCAAGTTTGGGACTCATAAGGTAGTTTACTTATGCTTTATTTTTTATTTACAAAATTAAATATTTTACAATTGTCTGAAACCAAGCAATTACTAATTAGTGCATGTTTTAAAAATTTCTTTGAAACACAGACTATCAAAAAAGTTTTGCCCGTTAAAAATGCAGACCACGAGTTTACTTAAATTTCATTTTGATTATTTATGGTTATATGTCTTCTTGTGTTGAGTAGAAAAAACATGCAGTGAGAAAGGAGAGAAATCAAGAAGAGGACAACTGGCAACTCGCTCGCTTCTATCCTATGGTTGAGGTATGTTTTTTATCTTACAGATGATAGAAAATAGTGTGCCTTCAGATGGTATAAAACTGGAGATTATTTATAATGGAAAGCATGTATTAGTGAAACTTCCTTTTTTATAAATATTGTGGGATAAACAACAATCCAATGTAAAAAAATGATAAAGATGGGGAACCTAAAATGCCTCTATAAATTTTTCAACTTGGAGTTTTGAAAATTCAACATGTTATTTGTTGAGGTCACTAAATTTTTTTATATAATAGGCACATAGATTTGAAATGAATAAGAGAAATCCTTTACTGTCAATCAGTCTACACAAGTTTGTCATCTTGGCTTTGAAAAAGTCGGCCATACAATTTCATTACATGACATTAAAAAATGAGAAAAATTTGTCACGAGTGAAAGTTACTAATTTGGAATACATTGTTTTCACAATACACCAAAAAATGAAGATTTTGCCATGAGTAGAAATCACTACATATGAACTTCTTGGTATCCATTGTATAAAACAAAAATGAAAGATCCAATACTTAATTAACGACTTTGGTGTTCAAACAATTTAGCTCCTTTCAAGGACTTGCATGATAACAATTTTATTTTATGAAGGATTTGCGGCTTTATGTATATAGCTGGAAAAACACATGAACAATTTCAATACATAATTGCAATAATGTCCAAAAATGTTTTTCTTTGCTAGGAGATGCCATTAATGAGAGTTGAGAGAATTGAACAATAGACTTTTGTACCCCTAGTAAAATATATTAACAAACCTAAGTATAGTTTCAAGTCAAAAACTTGTGACTTGCTAGAACATGACAGCTCCAATTTTGACTTGAATTCGGTAACTAGGCAAAAACTAGGTAAAACTCAATAAATTAAAAAAATACTTAAATTGTTTGAAGGATTGTAAATTTTAATGTAAAGTACAACTACATAATGTATTGAATAAGTTTGTAGAACATTGGGGAAGTGTTCTTTATTAAATTTGAATAAAAATAGTACAACATCACACTAACATGCAAATAAAACAGTCAATAATATGATATGTATTGTGATGATTGAAAATCATCATAAAAAATTGCAATTCTATGCAAGTCACAACCATTTATAATTTTCTCTTTGTTGTATACATCCTAGTGATGGTTGGGGTCCTCCTCATAGTTGGCTACTGCTCTACCCACAAACTAGAAGGTAAATAACTCCTCAAGGTCAACATCATCATCAGCCATGATAACATTCAATCGAATCTCCTCATCCCGTTCAGTCTAGTTGCTATAAGGATTGATGTCATCCAAGACAATTTTTTATGAGATGATCTCATTAGTAGTCTTTTCAAACATATCATCAAAAATTGTCTTTGCAATCCTCTCTCCATTTGCCTTCTTCGATTAAGAAGAATCTAACCATTGTTGAATCACAAACATTTTCTTCAAAGGTGTTATCATACTCTGAATGCCTTGCAAAGTGAGAAAGTTGTAACTTGTGTGGCGCCAACTCACACAAGCTCTTTTCTATTGGTGTGTGTTATCTCATCAAGCTAAGTACCCAAGGGTGATTGTAGTTGTGTTTGATGATGCTCTTAGCATTTTCCACCATTGATTTCACCCAATTGATTTTTTCCTATCTCATCTTATAGAGGATCAAGGCAATGGGCAGCACAAGGGGTCCAAAAAAATGTTGGGTGGATCTCCTCAAGTAGTCTCTTGGTTGCCACATATCATCTGCATTATCTATAACAATTTGTGCCATATTCTCTATGATGACTTCTAAGACAATCTTCTCTAGCATTAGATTCAAACTCTCAGGATTTGCAACTTTGTTTGATTTGTCAATGAATTTTAAGAGATAATCTCTCATTTGAAGCTACTAGAAGATTGATGAGTGTGCAATTCCTTCCATCTGTCCACTCATTTGATAATGTGGTGTATCCCTTGCACCAATGGTCCATTGGCTTTTCCATATTTGTCTCCACATTTCTCATTGTTTTTGGGAACAATGACTCACTTATGTCACACAGAGTAGTTACCTTGTACCCTTTCCTTATAACTGTTAAGGCCATAACCAAATTCTCTCAACATGCGTGTGGCAAATGGGTGTCCATACTTGCACCAATGCTTCCTTTGCTCTTCTACAATTTTCTCCACATTTTCCATGTTTTTTTGGTGCCACAATCCACTTGTCATGTGGTGTAGGAACTTTGTACCCTTTCTTTGCAATTGTTAAAGCCATAACCAAATTCTCCTAATATGGATTTTGTAGTACACAAAATTCACTCACTTGTCTACTTATGTTTGTCCTTGTTCCAATTTGTACCTTCAAGTGAAGACTATGATTTTGGCATGTTCCATGGAACAAAAATATTTGTGACTAGACTCAACTGGAGCTTGATGAAGTGGATGTGTTGCACCATGTTGGGATTCATCACTACTGTAAATGTCCCCACCCTTTCCATTTCTTTGGTTTGTCAATGCAAGGTCTACATGCATCTCCTATAAAAGCTTTGACTTAACATTCAAACACAATTTCATGTTATGACCAACATTCAATGCAAGGTGGAATTTGAGACGATTGATGTCTTCACTTATCGGCAACCCACAATAGTTGCAAATGATTGTTCCTATGTGTAATGTCCCCTTTTTCGATGTTCCTTATTTGGGTTAGTTCGGTGATTTGACTCGCTTACTACTTTTAGTAAGTGCTATTTTTAGTAACTGGTCTTGGAAGCAATGTAGTGCAGGGTTCTAATGTTTTGGCATATTATTCACTAAAGTCTTCAAAAGGTGATTTTATGACTTATGTTATAACGTTATAAAAGATCCCCCTCCCGTCCACCCCCTCCCCCGACCTAGTTGAGCAATGTTGTTTTAGAAAAGGGGACAATGTATTTCAAGTGGATGCCTAGAAGAGAGGTTTATTTATCATTTTTTAAAGGCTAATGTTATGCTTCATAAGGTGGGATGCCTAATTTGGGCTTAATGTCAATTTTAAATAAAAAATCAAAAGTGGAATTTTGGAGGCAAAAAGTTGGACGCCCTTCTTGGGGTGATTCATGTCATTTCATAAGGTGAAATGAGAGGAAAGTATATTCAAATTCAAATGCAAGTTGCCCTAATTCTTCCTTCACTTTATAAATATGAGTTTGAGCTCTCATTTGCATATGGAGTGTAAATGTAATCAAATCTTTATCAAATAGGATCCTAGAAATCTAAGAATAAACTAAGGTCTGAAATTCTGTGTGAGAAATTCTAAGTCAAAGACGATTTTCAGATTTCTTCTCTTAATGTTGAATGTACTGATTGCAGAACATTAATAAATTTCGATGTTTGCATATCAAGAGTGGAACTCCTTTTTGTATGTAAGGAGACCCGCCCCCAAGGGATGCGTCTCTTGAGAGAATGTGTCTCCACACTTGGAGACACGTCCGCTCAAGGGACTTGTCCCTTTGGGTGTGCGGGTTTCCTTTACAACCGATTATCATTCGGTTAAACATACTTAACACATATACCCCCTCACACATGGCGGATATATATTATATGAATTCCGAATTTTATTCAATGTGTATTTTGAACATCATTTATTTAAATTCGATTTTATACATGCATTATAAAATTCGATTTTACTTATTTTAGAAATATTAAATATGAAGAGCAATTGATCTTATATAAACGATGATGATGCTTATAGCAATCATCGTTTATATTTGACCTAAGCTATCATTCATCAACACTCCCTCTTAGCTAGGGATGATATTTCAAATCAAAATAAGTGGAGATATCACCTTCACACGTGATATCGAAGATATGATATGTTTTCTCAATGTTGTCAAGTCACATGACATTCTTCATAACACATCTTCATTATGGTATGTGCACTGACATCAAGTCATATGATGTCTACCATAATTCATGGCATATCCACGGATATAAATATCCACCATGATTATCTCTTAAGGATCACAATGATCTTCAGATGATATCAAGTCCCATGATATCCATCAAAGTGTCCAAGAGATACTATCATGACATGTCCACAAATATCAAGTCACATGATATCTATCATGATAGTTTATCATTGTAGAGTCGTCACTTTACAATGTCAAATACAAGTGCTCATTATTAGAAAGATCGTCACCTTTCAATAATGTACACAAGGGGAGTAGGCCCATAAGGTCATGGAGTCACACACATGACAAAAGAGTTTACACATTAAACATCTTTATATATTAGTACAATTTATAAACAATTTGTATTTCAAACATAAATAACAAATTACATTTCAACCATACCAAGTTTCTTCCTGAAGTGCTCTACCTTGATTCGAGAGAGAGGCTTGATGAGAAT
>VDFB02362609.1:0-24703 GCA_007258455.2 Sequoia sempervirens | reverse complement strand
TTGTGTTAGAAGATTATTTTGTATTTTTCCTTCATCTCTAGAAGAAAATTCTTCCATGCTTCTACTCCAATCCCAGTGATTATGATCATTCTGTTGTTTCAGATGTTTGGTTGATAATATTGATGAGGGATTCAGGAATGGTGATAGCTTCTTCTAATATCTCTCCTTTCCTCAGTATCTCAATCAACTGTTCCGGTCTGCATTCTGTTATGTCCTTCACTTTCCAAAAAGTGTCAACAATCCTATTTCTAGTGTTTGAACATTTATATGCTCTGTCTGTAATTCTTGAATCCTTTTCTTAATTGCACCATCTTGATCCTGAAACATGTTAAAATCTTGTCCAATACTATTTAGCTCTGTTTCAGTTTGTTCCAACTTTTGTTTGTATTTTCTGATTCCATGAGGCCATCGAAGAGAATAGTTATAGATGTTGTTTGCTATGTTTATGCATTTCCTTAGTTGATTCATGTTCCCTTTTAGCTTGGTGAGTGATAATATGTACTACTTCTTTAGGTGTAGAATTACTTCTTCTTCCTTGTTCTGAGACTTAGAGTCCATGATTTCCTTGATGCATTCAATCATCTCTTCTGGAAACGTATTCTGTAAACTCTCTAATTTAATATGTTTGTGCACAAGATGAGCATTTGGTATGTTAAAAACCATATCCTGCTCATATGAAGGTCTGATAGACCATATGTTTGCGATTTTTTGCATTCCATCTTCCTCATGAATAAGCTGCAATATCTCTTCTTTAGTTAAATCATCTTCTTCTTCACTTTCTTCTATCATTGCCTTTTCTTGTTCTGGTTCGGCTATTTCTAGTTCTTTTCTTTGGGTGTCCTCAGTTTCCTTATTAGATTCCTCATCTAGTATGCCCACAATCACCTGTTCTTTTCCTTTCCCTTCAACTCTTGGAGTCTTGCATGCCGGTGGAGTGTAGACAACAATTTCTTTTGCTCTTTTCTTCTTTCTCTCCATCTCACTAGAGGAGGAACCAACTTCAAGTGCCCTTACCAGAAGGGGAATACCAATTGAGCCAAACTTTCCTAGCAAAACTTTAAAGAAACTTTCATATTTTGAAAGGGTAATCTATCATCTTTGTCGGTTGAATTTTCTCCATCAGTTGATCTTTCAGTAATCCGCAAAGGTCAAAATCCTGATCTTCCATTATCATCTTGTGTGAAATGTAAACAACACCTGCCAAAGTTGCACCTTCTTTGTTTCTGAAAAAAGATTTTGTAAGATACTCCATGCACAATGTACCTTGTCACTGAATCTCTAATTGTTGAGATTATTAATGCCCTTTGATCTCCAGTTACTCCAGTTAGGGTTTTGACTTCTTTATTTCGGATTGACTTCTTTCTCAGCACATCCCCAACTTTGCATAACCCAGTTACAGTTCCAATCACTTCTTTCGAGATATGGTAGGGTTTATCCAGAGTTAGAATATCATCATTCAATCTGTCCATAATAAACTTAACGATTTCTGCATTCTCAAAATAGGGGAATTCACTCCAAATATCCAAGCTTTTTTGTTTTGCTTCTTTCAACCATTTCAATTCATCGTGTGACATGTTTTTTACAGCTCTAATCTTCTCACTACTATACTCATCTAGGTTTATCATTCCTTTGATTTGTTTCATTTTACCTTCCGTACTCATTTCTTGATTCTATCAAAGAAGTTCTTTAACCGCACAACAAATTAAACCAAAATTTCTTGATACAATTGAAGTACCTGATGGATTAGGGTTTCGCCACCGAATTATCTTCACGCTTTCAAAATTCTATTGCAGAGTGCTCTCCTTCTTTTCTTCGATATAAAGTGGCAAATGAGGGTTCCAACTTGCTTTTTATAATTCACACACCTAACCTTTTGTTGTAATAAATGCTTTTTCCCTAGGTGTTCCGGATACCCTGTTCTCTTAGTCAGTGAGAGAAAAATTCTTCTCCAGACCTTCAATTGCTTGAATTTCTTTACAAGTGTTTTCAAATGGATCTGTAAATCATTAATACAACTGTTGACAATTTTCTACATTTCGACACCAACTACCAATAGGGGAAAAATGATTTTCTTGAAAAACTCCCCCTAGGCCAATGGCCTGAAGTAAATTCCCAGAGGAATTACCAACACCAGATTTTGGTATGAAACCATTTCCTGCATTAGACTCGCTCTTTCTTACCCATGTCTTCTTCATCTGATCTCTTATTTCATCCAAAATCACTTTCCCTTTTCCTTTATCATCTTTCTATGTATTTCTACCTTTGTATGCCGAACCTCTTCTATCCATATTTTTGTTTCTATAGAATCTTTCAATGTGACTGTATTTGTTGCAATTGTAACACACAACATTTCCTTGTCCGGACCAGTCATTCCATTGATTTCATCTTGATCTTTACTGGTTAGTAATATGCTCAAATCTTCCATTGGTATAACATTTAACATTCCTTCTATTGACATAGTTGTTTGACATATTTCTACATTCAATTGACTTATGACCAAACTTATTGCAATTGAAACACTAACCGGAGAATGATGGATCACTTGATTTCATTTTACTTCTACATTGAGCAGCCATATGACCAAATTTATTGCAAGAAAAATAGTATCTGTTAAACTTTTGAGCATTAGGTTGTCTTACTAGATGCCTTTTTGCTTTGTTCATCTGATTTCCTTGCCTGAAATTCCTTTGTCTAGATCCGAAACTTTCTCCTTTCTCATATCCAAGACCTTGCTTGTCATTTCCATTCTTCTGACCTTGATTCAACTCATCAAGCTCAACTAAGCTAATCTTGAACTTCTCCTTGTATTCATTTGCAATAGCAAGTTCATCCCTGAGAATAACAATATGTCTTTCAAGCTCTTCTTCATTGTTTCTGGATTGTTGCAGTTCAATGTCCTATTGAATGAATCCTCCATTAATTCTGCTGCATTCATTCAATATTTCTTTTAAGGACCGAGCAAGATTCTCCTCATTATTCTTTCTCTCTTCAATCTCCTTAGTCAGCTTCATCACCATAGATTCCATCTCATGCTTTAGGGTAGCATTGTCTCTGGCAAGCTTTTCACATTCTTTAGTTATTTCCTTCAAGGTTTGATTTAGGTGAACATCATCCATGCTTTTGCTCTCTTTTTGTTTAATTTGGTCACAAAGATCCTCTCTCTTCTCCCTAGACTTAATAATCTGATCCCTCAATGTCTGAATGAATTTCTCAGCATCCTTAAGACTTACTTTCAATTCCCAAACTTTTGCTTTGGATTGATCAAGATCATCAAGTGCCACCAAAAGCTGTTGTTGAAGACTACCAGAGTCCATTACATTCCAAGATCCACCTCAAGTTGTTAAACTTCTTCTAAGGAACTAGGCTCTGATACCAATTGTTGGAATCAGGGAACACTGAGAGGGGGGGTGAATCAGTGTTTTGCAAAATTTAACTTTATTAATCTGATCTTTGAACCACTTACATCATTGAACCAAAAGAAATATGCAAGCACATAAAGAAATCATCCACAATGCCATAACAGAAGGATTTTTACTTGGAAACCTTGTTAAGGGAAAAACCACGGTGGAGGTCAATCCACAATTTGAGTACTCAAATATAGGTGTTATACAAATGGGGAATGCACATGCATTTAGGCACACTGCCTAGAGCTCACTGCTCAGATACAAAAAGAAGACTCATTGTCTTACAAAGGATTTTAATTACATCCAAAAGATTTGAACTGAGAGAATAGTATCTGCTAATGCCTGATTACAGTTTCTGTTAAGCTCATTAGTCGCATTCTTGACTTGCTTGTCTGATTCTGCTCTTTTGCTTTGTCTGCTTTCATTCGCATCATAAATCCTTTTATGCACAAGAGAAACGGTGCATAATTGCTCTACTATCCTTCTAAATTTTGTAACATACTTTGCACACCAAAATGATATAAATTATCGCTTATATATATCCGCAACAAAATATTTAATCAACCATATGTCAGCTTCAACAAAATATAAAATATTTACAAACCGTCGACTCAATCCACAAATGATTTTCAATGCGCACCAACCAAAGTTGGCCACAACATAGTGAGGACCCAAAAAAATCCAAAAATCCAAAAATACTTTAAACAATTTCACCTCGAACATCCGCAACACGCCACATTCACTTTGTCGGCCTTCTAGAACTGTTAAATAGAAAATCAATCAACCGGATCTCCTAACTCGTACACTAATTGATGCAACAACACAAAACTCAAGAATAAGATATTCCAGATACTCGATGACCTTTCCTGAGATCCACAACCCAAACTGATAAACTAGTAATGCAAACAGATTCAACTTTAGTTGGATACCCTATTCTTCACTCTATCTTCTGGTATGGAAAAATACTGAAGTGCAGACTGGATCAATGACTTAGGTTGCCGTTAATGACAACACCAAAAGCCATATGCCAACAACTTCTATGTGTCTTTCCTTGAATTTCTTCAGTTGTTTATTTAGCTTCCAAACACATTCATTTGCTTCATCAAGATTCTCTTTCAAATCTCTATTTTCTCTTTCCACTTTGTCAAGATCCTCAAGAGCAGTTGAAAGCTCTCCTTTATCATCCATCTAATCAACCTTCAGGATCCTCCTCAAGTGGTTAAGCTCTTCACCAAGGAACCAAAGCTCTGATACCAATTGTTAAAAGATACAAGACAACTGAGAGGGGGTGAATCAGTTGTCACAAAATTCAAAACTTAAAACTTCAACATTTATCAATTCCACAACCATACTATTATATTATTAAGCATGAGCATGAGATACATAAAACAGAAAGTAAAATAACACACTAAACACCATATTTTATGTGGAAAACCCAAGGAGGGAAAAACCACGGTGAGGATTAACTCACAATATAATGTAGTTCTAGAACTAAATATATAAGGCTCACTGCCCTGAAAGAACTCACTATCTAGATACAAAAGCTCACTGCTTACAGGGAGGCTCACTGCCTACAAAAGGGATTTATAGAACAAAATTGGGCTTCACAGCCAAAATGAATTTAGAATAGTGCACCTAACAAGTGCTGATACAGTTTTGGTGATGCTCAATACACTGACTTAACACACTTCATTATTTTCTCTCACTTTCGCATTTACTGCTGCCTCATTGATTTCCCACTGTCTGTACATTATCTTCAAAAACTTGTTCAACATGCATATATATACTCGATCTTATCCACAAGCAACAATTAGGTTGACCTAATTACATGCACTTCATATTTATGAAAAATACTAAGTGTTGGCTCCAAGTATTCACAAAATATTTCTAAAAAGCAATTCAAACATCCAAAATGCTACATCATGTTGGCATAGACCTAAGATAGGTCGCACATATATCTGCATAGAACAATTAATCCACCATATTAAATTAACCGAAGAAGTCAGCTAGGAATAGACTTCAATGCAAAAAGCAACTAACAAAATAATGCCACTACGTCATACGAGCACCAGAGCACATACTATTCTGAACGTGCATGCCTTTAACAACCATAAACAATTTTCCAAAACCACAAACAGTAACTATCAATTGTGGAGGAGCGGACTAGAATACTAGAGAGTACAACTTGAATATCGGTTCAGATACCAGACCAAAATACCGGATCAGGCACTGACTTAGACTTGTAGCCACAACATGGTGACATCAATGACAACAAAAAACTGTAGAGATAGTCATTCTTCTCCGTTCTTCCAACAATGTAATTGTAAGGTTGAGACACATTTTCCTAACAATATATGCACTTAAAATATAGTGGGTAGAACATTTACATCATATGCAACAAATAGACATTGATAGGCATACACAATATAACTGAAAACTCTATAGGTCATGCACTTACAACACACTGGCTATAAAAATTACATCGTATAAAAAAAAATGCATTCACAAGCATAAACAACATAACTTAAAACCCTAGAAATGCACTTATAGGTCAATGGGTATAGAAAATATATGTATTTACATAAAAATATTATACAATATGTAGACACCTAAAAATGACCTAGGCCTACAAGCTTCATTTTTACCACTTTCGTCCTAGCATAATTATGACATTTAATTATGTCCTTGGTTCACATTAGACTATTGATTAAATAATCCATAATTATTTAATTAATTCATGTCATTTTATTCTTCATGATTATTAAATAAATTCTATTTATTTATTAAATACAACTCAATCGCCTGTCTTTTCTTTTAATTAAATAAATTTCTTTAATTTATTTAATTTCCTTCTCCATTTAATTATCTTTGGTTATTAAATAAATGAATTTCTTAAGGTATTTATTTAATATCGCCACTAATCGCCTTAATTAAATAAATTGATTAATTTATTTAATTAATTAATCTTATTCTCATAAATTAAATAATTAAATTTAATTATTTAATTGCTACTCATTATTCCTTTTCCCATTTAAATAAATAAAATTATTTAAAATGTCATGTCAATCCTAACTGTCAATTTTTGATAAATAATCCAAAAGTATTTATTATTATTTCAGAATCCATAATTTGAATTATTTTAATTCAAATTAGTAATTAATCTTCCAAAAATCATAATCGGGCGATTCTTGATTTTCCAAATCTTATCTTCAAATTTAATCTTATCTCTTTGATTTTTCGAATCTTGCAAATCGTGCAATCTTATCTTCGATTTTTTGAAAATCTTCATTATCTAATTAATTTGTCTCATTTATTCTCCACCATCGATCCAATTTTATTCCAACCGTTCGATTAAGGATTTTGCCCTAACCCTAATTAGGGATTCTTGGGTTTAATCTGGATCGTTCATTTTAAGGTCTCATCACTAATTTATCTCGTCCGTCCGTTCGAAATGGCCTTTTCTATAAAATGCCCTTTCCTTCTCATTTTTCATATCTTGACATTTTTACGTAATTACTATAGTCATTTACTTAGCTTCACATTTCATTGTCATAGGCAATTGTAGTATTTCATTATTGGCATTAGGTTTTAGGCATTTGATTAATATTGACATTTGTTTTAGACATAGGCATTGGCAAGAGTCATAGGCATAGAAAATCCTTCAAATCTTGTTGTAGGGCTTAGACATTTAGATTGCTCGAACGACGAATCTGAGGGCAACATACATTTCCAGCAAACAAGAAGGTGTAACGAAGATCAATTATGGAAGATGAAGATTTATGGTAACATTGTTCCTTTTATTTTCATATTATTTCCATTGTGCTTCGTTATTTCATTGGATTTTTAATGTTATTTGTGCTAACCCATTTAACAATCTGATTTCCCTTGATTACATTGGTGAACCCGACATTTTGCAGAAAAATTCGTGTGTGTTCTTGTTTGTTTTCACTGTTTTGCAGGTTACAGCCAAAACGTCATACGAAATCCCGTCACCTTCAATTGAGCACAGAAAAATGGGCGAATAAAATATTTTCAAACGGTTTCTGGGTTTTGTAGATCTCACTCTCAGCTTTCCAGAACATCAAACGGTTTTAAATTTCGTTGAGATTTGATAAAGTTATGGGTATTTTACTGTTCGCTGTTTTTTTAATTTAATTCTTAAACCCGCGTTTTCTTTTGTCTATAACATTTGTTTGTGCAGAATCGTGGAAAAAGTTTTCTGGGTTTTGAAGGTCTATCATTTAGCTTTCCATGGATATCTACCACTTGAAATTTTGTTAAGTTTGAATGAAGTTATCACTATTTCAAGTTTGCTGTTTTCATTTAAGTTTTTATTTATTTTTTTATTATTTTTGTTACTAATCTTTTCTGGTAGCGTGTGGCGATCTTTTTCGTGTGTCCAAGACCATTATCTACAAAACTACTAACTTATTGTTTGCAGATTCGCATGTCAAAGAGGGAAACAAACAAACAGTGTGCTTGTTTATTTCTAGATTAGCAAACACTTAGTTTTGGTGCTTATAAAAAAAATCATGTCTTTTGTGTCTGATTGTGCTTGTGGAGTGGTAGGTGAGTATGCTCTCACTTGGTGAAAACCTTGTGATCAGAAAACTAGACCCATTCTGTTTTTTGTTAATTACCCTTCACGATTCGGTATATCGGAGTATCCTCTCCCCTTGCGCATTCGTGCGGTCCTGGGTGTAAGAGAAACGGTTATCGACTCTAGAACTTGGGCCTGTCCTGGTGGGAAAAAGTACTCACCCCAGAACGACTCAGACCGGTAGCACCCTGACACCGAGGGACTTCCAGCCGGTATAAAAAAGTGGGTTCTTGGGGAAAGCCCAAGAATCACGAGCGTGGTTCCGACGAGATGGATCCGAAAGGGGACTCTCGCCGCATGGATCACGCCCCACGAACGGAATGCCTGAATTAAACACCCTTGTCTTAGTATCCAACCGTTCTATTGGTCGTTGCTTGATATAGTGCAGGGTACAGTATAATGCCCGAAGATTACTCACTACCGATCCCCTTGAGTAGAGATAGCAATTCTTGGGATGTCACTACCCAATGAATCTGAATTTGGTGTGCTCGAATGACGTTAATGAGCCGTGGAGGGGAGCCAATGCCACCACATTCTAAGCTGTCCGCTCTCGAGAAGGAAAGGTGTTCATCACCAATCCGGGGTATAACTGGTGGGATATATCAAGTATATAAACCCAAGGCCTAGTGGCCTTTTTAGGATTGTGCTTATCTCATGTGTGCTTGGATACCTTTTAAAACGCTGTGTTTGTCAAGTGCATTCTGGTTTTGTCACAGTTCAAACAAAACATTCATCAAAACAAGTCAAAACTTCCATCAAAACAACACGAAAATTAGGTTGAAACTAAATTGAGTCGCATCTGTCAAACCGCAAGTGATTTTCGACGACGCAACTGATTTGTCAAAACGCATCTGAAACCTGAGGTCTTCAAATTGTCAACCATTCGTCAAACACTATCATCAAAAAGATTCTGTCAGAAACTAAACTTGATATTGCTCAAAGTCTTGTCTAAACTTGCATTAGTCACCATAGGTTGCATACCTCATTCCTTTTAGTTTAGTACATTCAACATTACGTTGTCCTTAAGGTCCATACTTGCATACTTAGGATTAGGAAAATCTTAAGCACACCTTTGCAAAAACATTGTTTTCGACATTAGAACCTCTTGGACTAAGTTATCAAACCTCCTTTAGTCATTTTCCTTTTTTGTGAGATTTCTTCCAACTCAAAAGCCTAGTTAGGAAGACTCACTAGTCATTTAGACCTTGTCAACTTGTCATTTCCAATGAAGTCCTTTAGCAGTCCAAATCATAAACAAAGTTCGAGCTTAGAAGTGCTTAGATAACCTTGTCTTACATTGCATACAAATTGCATACCCTTTTCTCAAAAATCCAAAAACATTAGTCATTCTAGGCGTCATTTTGAACTTAGACTTCACATAGTGTCATACTTGCATTTAGTTGTCACTCCAATTTGAGCAAAATCAGTTCATGGTTGAAACCAGACTTCAAAAACAAAAGAGACAAATGGAAAACTTTAGGCAAGACCCCCCATTTAGTGTCAACAGTCCTCCACATGACCAGAATTGGACCTTTTATGATCCATTTACCAAACAAGACAATCAACTTCCAGCAAACAGTACATTCGAACTCTACTTGCAAAGAGACGAAAATGGCCAACTACTTCAAGAAAACATAGAGGCATTGACACAAGACCCAGAGGTCTATCAGCTTGCTGAAACAATAGCTCGTCAAGACAGAGACAGATTTGTAGCTATGCTCTTGAGTGAAGGAGCTAAGTTACCACCAGGATTTCATGCCAACATGGTAAATTCGACACTTCATGACCCTAATGCCAATAACGCACATAACATGTCACATAGTGGTCAACCTCTAAATACTACAAGCAATACTTCCTTTGGGACCACAACAAATACCATGACAGTCGATGCCACGACAGTAAATGCCACGGGGGCATCATCAAGTCAAAACAATCCCCCCTTGACAACTACATCTACTAGCATGAACACAACTTCGACACATCCATCTAGTGGTATTTCACAAAATCCTTTGGGGGGACCCACAGGACGTATCTTTATTCAAGGACAACAACAAAATGCCAACACGACAACACAGTCAAACGTCATTGCCTCCCAAGGTATAAACACAAATGTTCCTCTTGTGCAAAATCACCAATTTACACAAGGTGGTCAAATAACACAACCCATGACTTCATTGACACATTATAACAGTCATGCTCACAACATCCCCCAAATAACGACACACATGGCTGGGGGACATATCCCAACATACTCATCCAACATTCATACTCATCAACAGACACCAAATCATAACTTCCAATACCAACAACACACGTCGTACATACCACAACAACTGGGTGACGAACTGATCTGATATAATTCTTTTCATTACGAACTTACGTATGCCTGCATTTCCACTAGGATACGTATCACCCAACTTCACAAAATATAGAGGCAAAACAAATCCCATTGAACATGTTCACGAATTCGCAACCAACTGTATGGATATCGCCTACGAACCAACATACTTGATGAGACTTTTTCCCAAAAGTTTGGCAGGCCAAGCCCTTGAATGGTTCTCAACGCAAAAAGATATCCAAACATGGGATGAACTCAAACGAAAATTCATAAGAAATTACGCATACAACATTGACATGGATACCTCTATCACTAGCTTGTGCAATCTCACGCAGGAAGACTTTGGTGAGACATTTATTCCATTCTTTCAAAAATGGAGAAGCCTTGCTAGTCGATGTCACATTGACATTCCTGAAAGGGAAAAAGTCGACATGTTCGTCCAAACACTTCTAGGACCCCTAAAATTCGCATTGCAAATACATTGTTGCACAAACTTCACAGAATTAGTGGAAAAGGGGGTCCAGATTGAGAAATCCCTTATCGCAAAGGGAGAACTGAGATATGGTTCCAAAAACACGAACGTCAATCCACCAGCTGACAAAAACAAATATTGGGTTAAGAATAAGCATGTAACAAATGACGGTGTTGTTGATGCCAAGACTGCAAATACTGTAGGTCCCGTATTAGCCCTGAAAGGGGTTCAACAACAAAATAGACCAACAACAACATTGACACCTCCCCCCAATACTTTTTCAAACAACCAAAATGGTCAAAACAGTCAAGGGCAATACCGTCAAATGAGACAATTTCCCAAGGGTCGCACATACACCCATTTGGGTGAACCCATTGAAGAAGTCCTTAAGAAATGCATTCAGCATGGGGTCATCACACTTCCGAAAATAAAACCTTATGACCCAGGACAGTTCAAACCATCATGGTGGAATGACAATGCACTTTGTGAATACCATCGAGCCAAAGGACATACAACCGCTAACTGTCGACAACTAAAAAATGTAATTCAAGATCTTATTGAAAATCGCACAATCGAAGTAGGGGGATCACAATTCACCTCCAACGCAGATCATACTATTCACAAGAATCCACTGCAGGATCATGGCTCTCATAATGCGTCCACGTCAGGTTCACAGAACCAAGCTAACTTTTCCCGAGTCAAGTACGATTATTCTAGTGGACCAATTATAAACAATATCCGCACTGAAGATGGGTACATCAATACCATTACGGTCAAGAGAGCACCCCAGTGTAATGCTACTACTCGCAGTGGCAAGGTCACTATAGCTGGTCCGCCTCCTCCTAGACAAGCCAAAATCATAATACCGGGCCCATCGACTAAATAGCCAAAACCTGTCTCAACCCCACAACAGTGGAAACCCAAGAGTCAGTTCAACCTCATTGACCAACTAGGAAAGACTCCCGCGCAAATATCTATCCTTGAGCTGCTTCGTATCTCTCCGACACACAAAGAAATCCTAGACAAAACTCTCCTAGAGTCGTCAGTCCCTAAGGACATCGATGTCAATTAGTTTGAAACTATGGTGGGATATCTCACCATGCCACACCATGTCACCTTCTCGGATCAAGACTACTCATCACATAAAACCAACCACAATGACGTATTACACATAGAAACTTTCGTCCACAAGCACAAAGTTAGACGGGTTTTCATAGATGGTGGAGCAGGGTTGAATATATGCTCCCTCAAATTGATTAAGGCTCTTGGATTCTCTGATGCGTGCGTAGACCCAACAAAAATCATAGTGATCAAAGCATACGATGATGAGGAACGCTCTTCAAGGGGTGTTATCTCTCTCCCTATCAGAGTGGGACCGGTCATTGTGGACACAACCTGCCAGGTCCTAGATTTGGAACTACCATATAACATTTTACTTGGCCGACCATGGATCCACGCTTTAAAAGCCGTTCCATCAACATACCACCAATGCCTCAAGTTTCCTTTTGACGGTACAGAAGTAACCATATACGGAGACCCTGACCCTTTCCAATATTGTACCAATTTATGGGGTATCTCCGAAAACCGAGTACCTATTAATCGAGAAGCACCTGGCTCCTCGTCATCCAAGTACATCGACCCTTCCACACTCACGTCATCTTACACATCCACTCCATCCACGTCTTCCACCATGCCACCACCTTCCACCAACCCTAAGACTGAATCAACTATCAAAATCCAGGACCTCGGTTGTGGAGAATTCAAACTGAACACAGCCTACAGCATAACAACAATGCCTAGATCTCCCAAGGACTATGGTCGGCCATGTTTCCGAATGGAACCTCAGGAAACCTTCATAGTCCCACCAAATACAGTTTTTATCAAGTGGGGAGACATGAGTGAGGAAGACCTTGCTGACATCATAGGATGGATCTATAAGGATGCGGTCACATTACCCCCATTACCAGTTCAAATATATGGCAAAGGTTATGACTTCATGAAGGCTAAAGGCTACGATGGTACTAGTGGCCTAGGAAAAGACAAAACAGGCCGAAGGGAACCCATAGAAACTTTTCAAATTCTGAAGTATCTTGGATTAGGGTTTGGATCACTTGCCCATGGCGATCGACGTACCTCTGGACTTTTAAATGAGCGAGTACATGCTTCTGACAGTGTCGAGACTACTAGGGAACCCCTCACCGAAACTGACTCCCACGAGTGGGAATTTGGCTCAGAACGATCCCTAAGTGACTGTTGTCTTGATGATTTGTTTGTCGAACCAGGGGAATTGACCTCTGAACAATGATTTTGGCAAACATTCAAAATTGAACAAGCACCAAATAGTCAAATCCCTACTACCACTTCCCACAACACACAACAGCCATTATCTGACCCCCCTCAGTCCAATCTATCCGAAGTGTCAGACGATATTGATAAACAGGACTCTAAAACCTTCACTCCTTATTACGATAATGAATATGACACTAGTGAAGGAGAATATTGGCTAGAGTCCGATGTAGAGTTGGATGATGATAACCTCATCTACAACATCAGCGAATCCGTCTACATGCTGTCTGCATCCTCACCCCAATTCACTAGCCTTGATGATGGCATCTCTTTAGTTTGCCCTGAACTAGTCGATTGGGACCAACAAGGACCGCTAGTTCTGGACACATTCCAAAATGATGAAGCCATTGCCGAATTCATGGGATTACGAGAAGGCATCCCTAGTGGGGACCACAAATCAGGATTTGCTATTGATTTAGACTGCACCGCATACTTCGGCGAGACGGTCCAGTCCTCTAGTCGTAAAAGTAAAAATAAAGTAAAAAATAAAACGTCTCTAGGTGAAAACCGAAAGGCACCTCTTGACGATACACTGTTCCTCCATGACTGCGGCAATGATAGAAATCGCCATGCTTATTGAGGACACAATAATAGAGGATAATATTTCAACCCGTAGAAGACTCAAGATGGTCCTATTTGTCACGATCATCGATCGATAGCGAAACCGTAATTTCATAAATTCTCATAGCTGAAAATCAACTTTGCATGGTCTTATACCGACATGCCAGATTGATCCTTAACCGGTTCTCGCATCATCCGCCACTATTACCCAATGCTAAACCAGCCAAGCGTATTAAGAAAATGCATCCTCTCAAGTGGCCCCTATTGGTCACGAAGTTAAAAGAAGAAATTCATCGATGCCGATTCAAGGTCTATAGATTATACCGAATGGATTTCCAATCTAGTGTCTGCGGACAAAGCCAAATGGCTGATTCTATGTACATATTTCTCGAGACCTAAATGTGCTACGTCCAAAGGATGACTTCCTTTGCCTCCAACATTGACATCATAGTCGCATCTAACCTAGGACACATGGTGATGCCATCCTCATGGATGGTTTCTCCGGTTATAATCAAATCCATTATCATTCCCCGAGATCAACACAAAACAACATTTATATTTGCCCATGGGGTATACATACCGTTGAACGCTATGCCCTTCGGTCTCAAAACGCAGTGCCACATATCAAAGGGCTATGACCACCATCTTCCATGACCTGATGCACAATATAATGGAGGATTATGTAGACGACCTGTTGGCCAAATCAGCAACTAGGAAAGATCATTTGAGGGTACTCGACATAATTCTCAAGAGACTTGAAGAGTACAAAGTTCGGCTAAACCCTAAGAAGTGTGTCTTAGTCACGCCGTAAATCACTAGGGTACATAGCTTCCCTCAAGAGGCAGAGGTTGATTCGCAGCTATCAAAGTAATCATAGACATGCCTCCGCCTAGAGGAATCAGTGAACTCAGAACTCTGCAGGGCAGGGTACAATCTATTCGCCGTTTCATAGCCCAATTGGCAGATAAGTGTCACCCGTTCCAGTACCTGTTGCGCAAAAGTGTCCCCTTTGTATGGACGGATAAATGTCAAGAGGCCTTCCAACAAATAAAAAATTACCTACTTTCAACACCAGTACTCATGCCACCCATTCATGGAAAGCCGTTGATTCTATACATCTCAACTACTAGTTCAGCACTGGGGGCATTGCTGGCCCAAGATGATCATGAAGGAAAAGAAAGAGCAATCTATTACATCAGCCGCACACTGATAGGCTATGAGTTGAACTACACATACATTGAACGGGCATGCCTCGCTGTTGTTTTCGCATCCCAAAAGCTAAGACACTATATGCTCAGTCATCAGACACAACTGGTTGCCAAGATTGATCCATTGAAATATCTACTCAGTCGAGCAGCATTAACAGGCCGGTTGGCAAAATGGGTCATGATCCTAAGCGAGTATGACATACAGTATGTTGAGCGCAAGGCAATCAAAGGGAAAGTAATAGCAGATCAATTGGCGGATGCACCAATTCAAGCCACTCATCCATTAGTAACTGATTTTCCCGATGAGTCTATTTTTCATGCAGAACCGGCATCACCATGGAAACTGTATTTTGATGGGTCTCATACTGGTCATGGCTCAGGCGCTGGAATATTGTTTATCACACCATAGGGGGATTCAATTCCAAAGTCATTCAGGATCGCTTTCCCTTGTACAAATAACATTGCTGAATATGAAGCACTCGTCACAGGTCTCAAGTTAGCAATAAAGTGGAAAATTCAGACATTGCTAGTATTCGGGGATTCCCAGTTAGTAATCAACCAAGTGAATGATGACTATGAAACAAAGGATGAGAAGTTGCTTCCCTACAAGAGGATGGTAGATAGTTTCTTGAAATACTTTCAATCGATCTCTTTTGAACAAATCCCTAGGGTACAGAATAAGGCAGCTGACGCAATGGCTACTATTAGTTCTCTCTTGGACATCCCTAAAAATGTGTCACAATTTGAGTTCTTAGTAGAGCAGCTTTTGATACCGGCATATGATATCCCAGAATCTGCAATGGTTTGTGAACTTGTTGGTCCCAACTCTCCTTGGTATCAAGACATTTACGATTACCTAAAGTCTCATACCCTTCCACCGAACCTGTCAAATAACCAAAGGAAGTCCTTCATTAGAAAATCTGCAAGGTATGCCATTGTCAGTGACACCCTCTACCGCCGTAGTTTCGACGATACCCTCCTTAGATGTCTTGACACCGACGAAGCATGTACGACCTTACGAGAAGTGCACGACGGTATATGCGGATCTCATTCGAGTGGTCCTACGCTAGCTAAGAAACTGACGAGACTTGGGTATTATTGGCCGACAATGGAAAAAGATGCAATTGAATATGTCAGGACTTGTCACAAATGTCAAATACACAGTGACTTGGTCCATGCTCCAGCACAAGAACTTCGGCCCATCACCTCTCCTTGGCCCTTCGCTCAATGGGGACTTGACCTCATGGGTAAGATTCATCCAACCTCATCCAACGGCCATAAATTCATTATTACTGCCACTGAGTATTTCACAAAGTGGATCGAAGCCATTCCATCGAAGCCATTCCATTGACATATATTACCGGCAAACAAATATCAAAGTTTATCCTTAATTACATCATTTGCCGGTATGGCCTTCCGCAGTCCATCATCACTGACAACGGACGTCCGTTCAAAAACCAAGACGTACGTGAGTTATGTGAACGGTTCCATATCCAACACCACTTTTCATCTCCATACTACCCACAAGGAAACGGCCAAGCTAAGGCGTCCAATAAAACCATTGTGAAGATCTTAAAAAAGACTGTCAATGACGCTGGCCGTGACTGGCACATACAACTTAACCCTGATCTGTGGGCTTATCGAACTAGCATTCGTACACCTACAGGGGCCACCCCATTCGCCCTGGTCTTTGGCGCTGAAGCCATCTTACCCATTGAGGTCAAAATTCCTTCGCTACGAGTTTCCTTGAAGGGTCTTACTAATGAAGAAGACTACCGACAATCACGCCTGCATGAGCTAGAAATGCTGGAAGAAAGACGGCAAAACTCACTGAATCATCTCCAAGCATATCAGAACCGCCTTTGTCGCAGCTACAATAAAAAGGTTATGGTCAGAAAGTTTGACATCGGTGACCTAGTTCTAATGCAGAACCCCAAGAACCAAGTAGACAGAGAAAAGCCAGGAAAATTTGAACCAAACTGGCTAGGTCCCTATATTATCATATCTTTTTTTGGTTCTGGAGCTTATCAATTGGCAACTCCAAATGGGGAACAGTTGACAGAACCCATCAACAGTTTACATCTCCGAAAGTTCTACGCATAGCATTAGAGGATGGAGCTGAGAATCATAATATACAAAAAAATTGCAAAAAGATAAAAATCGTCACCTTGATGAAAACCTGGCAAACAGGCGTTTTGGTGACACCAAAAAAATCAAAAAGTCAAGAAAATAGTAAAGAGAAAAAATGATTCGTTCAATAGCGAAAACCTGGCAAACAGGCACTTTGGACAAGTACCATGGTGAAAACCTGGCAAACAGGTGCCATGCGTAATCAATCATTGCTCTGCCATCTACTATCACTTGGTCTAACTTGGCCTAGGATGAAAGGTATTTCTGCCATTATTCCGCAAATCGCCATCACATCCTACCCTACCTGTCATAGTAGATAAATGATTGACATCAGGTAGTGACGACTGTCCATCTACCGAGTCAGCAGCATCCCGTCTATGTCCCTTGCAAATGGCTAAGTCTTAGACCTGACTGGGGGCAAAATGTTTATCATGCAACTGTAGTGGATGTCACAAATGATCTTGACAATTGGCAAAAAGTCCTGAAAAAAGACAAAAACATTGGCAAAAAGTCCTGAAAAAAAAGACAAAAACATTGGCAAAAAGTCCTGAAAAAAGACAAAAACATTGGCAAAAAGTCCTGAAAAAAGACAAAAACATTGGCAAAAAGTCCTGAAAAAAGACAAAAACATCAGCAAATAGTCCTGAAAAAAGAGACAAAAACATCGGCAAATAGTCCTGAAAAAAGAGACAAAAACATCGTAAAATGTCCTGAAAAAAAGATACAAAAACATCATAAAAAGTCCTGAGGAAAGACCTAAAAATCGTAAAACGTCCTGAAGAAAACATTAAACAAAAATCAGTAGACCACTCGAAGAACATAAACATCTGGTCATTTCTAGTCAAAGTCAATCATGTCAAAACAGTCTTCGTCATCTGTCTGAACTACGTTGTCTCTGCGCATTTGCTACGTAGGCAAGACTCATACTTGAGTCCCCGAGACATTAGGTCAGTTCTTTAGGTTTGTCAAAATAAAATCATGACGCAATCTTTGGTCATCAAGACAAAGTCATTGGTCGTGTCGAACTACGAGGTCTCTGAGTGTATGACGTAGGCAAGGCCATCTATCGATGAGCCCCCGAGGCCGCACTAGGTCAGTCCATTAGGGTTCATGGCACTACACTGACACACATGTCAAAAAGTCTTCAAGACAACATGAATCTTTCCCAAACGAACAAAACTCATCATGACAATCATTATCACAGCAAGACAATCTCATCGGCACATATCATCATGACAATATCGACATATGGCCAACACAAGTCAAACTCAGTCAAAACAAGTCAAACTTAGTCAAAATAAGTCAAATTATCGCAACCAGTCAAACTATCAACTCTTGGTTACCTTTCAGATGGGTCCTTCTGAAGAATAACCTCTGTCATTGGTGCCTTAGGATGTGTCCTTCCTAGGCATTGTACCTATCATTTGACATTTTTGAGGAATCCTTTCTGACATTTAAGGATCATTCCTCTCGACAACAACGTTCTTTCAAATGTGTCCTTCTGAAGAACAAAACTCTGACATTGGTGTTTTAGGATGTGTCCTTCCTAGACATCGACATTATTCAGGATGTGTCCTTCCTGAATATGGCAACCTTCGACATTTGTCATCTTGGCATCATTTAAATTTACATTGACACATCAATGCACTCGGCATCCAGACGCACTTGGCAAACACTTGGCATTTGTTTTTAGTTTTTATCATGATATTAGTTTTTCAACGAGATCCCACTAAGTAGGATTTAGAGAAGCAGCGACGTATCATGTCAATTGACACGCATGACTACTAGTTTCTCAGTGAGGTCCTGATTTTGGGATTTAGAAAAACAACGACATATCATGATAGGGACTTTATTTTTGTATTTTGGAAATCATGTCACTAGTTTCTCAAGGATGTCCTGGAAACAGGATTTAGAGAAGCAGCGATGTTTCATGATCTGTCCTTGTCTTTTTCTGCTTGTGGTTGATTATGACAACAAGACTGGGGCAATCACGCTCATAGTATGAGTCATGATCATCCTTGTCTGTGACAGTTTGTCTTACGTGATGGTACAACCTTGCACACCTTGATCTATGTCATATCATGGTGTTTCTTGGCCATCACAAATACTCCGGCCAATGACGCATTAAGAGCAATAAATATTAAAGTCCTATGGCAATGTTTCTCAAGGATCAATCTTGTGAACCAACATGCATCTTCTTGCCCTGCCATCTTCTACTACCCTGGCAGGCATCGGGTGATCCAGCAGTCATCATCCATATCTTTTGCACTAACATTTTGTCTCTCATATTCTAGTCTTCAAGTTAATTTTGAGAGCACAATCATGTTCTTGGAACCTCGTCTGCCCCCTCCCTCGAGGGGCATACTATAACCCTCCTCCTCATTCTTCCTCATCTTATTTTCAGATCAAGCATTTTTTGACTTTTTTTTCTTTGTCACGTTTACATTATGACAAAGAGGCAAAATGTAGACACCTAAAATGACCTAGGCCTGCAAGCTTCATTTTTACCACTTTCGTCCTAGCATAAGTAAGACATTTAATTATGTCCTTGGTCCACATTCGACTATTGATTAAATAATTCATAATTATTTAATTAATTCATATCCTTTGATTCTTTATGATTATTAAATAAATAAATTTTAATTTATTTATTAAATACGTCACTAATTGTCTAAGTCTTTCTTTAATTAAATAGATTTCTTAATTTATTTAATTTCCCTTTCTGTGTTTAATTATCCTTCACTATTAAATAAATAAATTATTTAATACGTCACTAACTGTCTTAATTAAATAAATTGATTAATTTATTTAATTAATTAATCTTGATCCGAATTAAATAATTTAATTTAATTATTTAATCGCTAATTATATTCTTCTTCTCATTTTAAATAAATTAAATTATTTAAAATATCATGTCAATCCTAATCAATTCTTTTTGATAAATAAATAATCAAAAAGATTATTTGTCATCTCTCGAATCCATAATTTGAATTTTATTTTAATTCAAATTATAATTATCTTCCAAAAATCAAGTAATTCCGCAGATTCTTGATTTCCAAATCTTATCTCTTCAACCGGAATCTTATCTCTTTGATTTTTCGAATCTTGCAAATCAGGCGATCTTATCTCTTTGATTTTTAGAATCTTGCAAATCAGGCAATCTTATCTTCTTGATTTTTTTGAAAATCTTCATTATCTAATTAATTTCCTCATTTATTCTCCACCGTCGATCCAATTTTATTCCGACCGTTCGATTAAGGATTTTGCCCTAACCCTAATTAGGGATTCTCGAGTTTAATCTGGATCGTTCATTTTAGGGTCTCATCACTAATTTATCTCGTTCGTCCGTTCGAAATGGCCTTTTCTATAAAATGCCCTTTCCTTCTCATTTTACATATCTTGACATTTTACGTAATTACTATAGGCATTTATTTACTCTCACTTATTCATTGTCATAGGAATTTGATTAATATTGGCATTTATTCTAGGCATAGGCATTGACTTTTAGACATTGGCAATAGTCATAGGCATATCAAATCCTTCGAATCTTGTTGTAGGGCTTGGGTATTTTAGATTGCTCAAAGTACAAATTTGAGGGCAACATTTCCAGCAAGCAAGAAGGTGTAACGAAGATCAATCATGGAAGATGGAGACTCTTGGTGATATATTTCCCTTTCGTTTTCATTTGATTTCCATTGTACTTCGTTATATCATTGGATTTTTATGTTATTTGATCTAATCCCATTTAACAAATCTAATTTTCCATTGATTACACTAGCCATTATCACAATTTTGATTGAATCAATAAGAGAGAACATAGAAACAAATCAATGCAACCATACACATGAACACCATGATTTTGACATGGAAGACCCTGTTAGCTCTCAAAAACATAGGTGAATACCTCAATAGGTTTCCAATCTCTTGATACGTTTTAGGGTAATAGACAAGGCCAAAATATTTAGACCTTCTACTCTTCAGGTGCTACTAGACCTAGGCGGGTGTACCTACAATAATGAAGTAGACTTGACCAATGTTTATTTCCTAAAACAATTTATCCACACTGGAAAATAGGGGTAGATAAATGAGTTTAAATTTGGTATAAATTGTATAAGCAATATCAAGGAAAAAATTAAATATGTTCATATGTAAAAATGAGTGTAATTAAACAGTGAAATAACAGAGACTAGTGCCTTATTGGGTATACGAAGTCAAATGAAAATATGAAATGAGTAACTTCTCTCTGGTAGAAATTCAAATTGTTTGGCATATAGGTTTTAAGTTTATAACTAATATAAACATGTAGGAATATGACTACTGCGTTCTTCTTAATGATCCAAATGAGATTCCCTAATTACTATGATTGTTTTAAAGGATTTAATCTTTCCTTGAAAGACCCAATTAATCCAACCATACAGTTACAACGAATGTGCACTGATAAAACTGAAAAATATCCTTAATATTATCAGTTTAAACAATTATAAAATATCAACCTTGGAGACAACTTCAACAATATTTTTAATTATCACAACAGACAACTGAAACCAGAAAAATGCCACCAAATTAGATGAATTCAATTGAAATTTCCATCGTTGTTTACATGCCTCATAGTCTCAAAATTCAACATTCTGATCTACTGTATTTTCTTTTCTTTCTCCCCCTTTTTTGCTGTCAAAAATGGGTTTTATTTATTGGCCACATAAAAAGTCACGTCCATTCACATTCACATGCAGGTAGTTATTTCATTCGGGCCTTTACCACTGTTCATTAGACTCCCATGAAGACATCACATAGTCTCCCTGACATTCTGAGTCTCTCCGACCACCAACAAGTTACATATCGCATGATATCCTACAGTCATACCGATGTGTTAAGTCTCACCAATAGCTATCCCTTCAATCACAAATGTATCGTTGTGACATTGAAGGTTAGGTAGATGTTCCTCTGCTTACATTATTTTCTATCAAGACTTATCCTTCATCAACTCTAATCACCGAGACACTAGTTTTCTTGTCGATAGAACTTCATTCAGCATGAGCTTCCTAGCTCTCTCCAACAAAGATTCTCATCGATAATCAAACATATCGCTAAGACACTAGGGGTCGGCAGAACTCCAAGACTTCATATCAATGACATGATGGAATCTATCATTACTTTTTTGACAAGATCAAATGAACGTTGCAAGATGTTATTTTGATGACTCTTGTCTCAGCGACATAGCTCTTTGTGTTTCATCAGTGAGACACAAATGTGATCGCTATGACCTATTTCGATGATTGTTGTCTCGACAATAAGATCACTTTGTATTCCGATAGGTATGAACCACAATGACTCATTATGACATATATCAATAACCATTGTCTTGCTGATAGAATCCTTCTATCACTAAGACAACAAACTGCATCATGCTGATATGTATCCATAAATGTAATTTGATCGACAAGACATTCTCGACCTCTTGCCGATAAACTGCAAAAAGATATATATTAGTATAAAATGCATTATGGATCGGGGAGACCCTCACCATCTCATGCTGATATGATTTATACTTTCAAATGCTCAGGAACAAGTGAATTCTAGGGGACCAAATGATGAAGAAAAAAATAAACATGGCAAACATGATATGCAAAGCAGATGGTATGGGTATTTTTTGGGAATTAATGAGTATGTGCGGCCATCAAATTTTCAAAATTTTACAGTTCTAACAAACCCATAAAGAGGAAAACCATAGTGATGGTTAAATCACAATTTATATTATATCTGAATACAAGATATTGTAGTGCTCACTACTAGGACTTACTATCCTTGAAAGGCTCACTTCTTGAATACAAAAGATGGCTAACTACCAAGATACAAAGATTGTGGGTCACTGCTAAAATACTTGAACTGATAGAATACACCTTCAATGTTTAAGGTTCAGTTCCAATGAAGCTCATAATATGAAGTACTACCTCACACAATAGTCATTGCTTTGTTCCACAACTGCTAAAGCATTTAGGCTAAGATCTTCTTTAACCTTTCTTCCACACTTGCACACCCACTTCTCCTCTTCAAAACTTCTCTTATATATACAATTATGTTGTATTCATCAATTAGGTCGGCCTAATTAGATTTCAAAGCTCTCTTATCAACACCATATATTATTTAAAACATTTTATCCATGTAGTGCATTATACCAAGTCAACTAACATCCATAAAACATAACGAGTCCCCTTAATGAATCGCATACATTAGGTCGGCCAAGACTAGAACATAATTCATAGAATCTCCAAACCAACAAACAAACCTCAAATCAAACACCTTCTGGATCTAATATCACATCAATTTCTCATCATACTACCATCATAGAGACTACCAAAAAAATTGTAGCATAAGAATGTCCACCTTGTGAGAATGTGGAGTCTCCCACATTGATATGCAGAGCAAGGAACAACAAAATACATAGTTGAACTCTATTAGATATAGCTTTCTGCTCACAACCCAAAATATCTCAAGATCTATGATATAGTTTTTCGAATGAGTCCTAATAACATGGTTAAGAGATTGGAGACATATATGTTCTTGCGGTGAATTTTAGACTCAAATGCCAATACAGTAGCTCATCAGAAAAGAACATTACTGACAGAGAACAACTTTTGGTAAACCAAGTAAGCTTCCCATATAGTTTTCACCATGTTGACATCAATGAAAACATAGGAGCAACCAACACAAACCATCCACACTTCATGCTCATGTTGCAAGGCTCCATGATTCCAGCACAACATAGGTTAAATTTGAATGATTGAGTTGTAAAAATGATTAGACTATTTCCACACAATTTTGTGTTGAAAACATAGAGCAAGAGTTCACCCATAATAATTTTGACAAGATTACCATCACACCATTCCTTCATGTTATGATACAAGAATTTAAGGACCTTTAAACAAATACAAGAGAAGGCACAAACTATAACTCTCAATACACAAATATAAACTTAAAAAATAAGCCAACAAAGAAAGAAAGCATAAATTTTATAGTTGACACAAGATTAATAGTACACTATAGGAATACTCTTGCATCAAGAGGGTGTTGGGACTCAAATCTATGATTCCATTTTTTCTTGAGCTCCTTAGTCATATTTGACCTATTATTTATAACTAATTTGAAACATCCTAAATGGGTCATGTGAGTGTCAAAAGTTACAAAAATTCCACAAAACAATCTAAGGCTAGGTTGTTTCTAACATTTTCCTTGATGTTCTATTTGTTCATCAGACTTATAAACTTTTAGTTGTTCATATCTTCATACCTTCCCTCCTAATCCCAACAAACCACTCAAGTCCTTATTAAAATATTATCTAAGCATTTTCTTGTCATATTTTTAGAGTGTTAAATTTTCATAATTTATCATCCCATAGTACCATTCCCTTTGCATACATGATACCTAAAGCTCAAAAGTCTATTTATATCCTAATTCCTTTTTGTCAAACTTGGACTTTCAAGCTTCCTCATCCACCCATCCTTAGGTATCCATTCCACTTCATCTTCACTCCTTGAACTTCAATCCTTTGCATTGCAAAAAGTTTCTAAGTCTTGTGGATTTGGACTTTTGAAAATTCCTTAATCGAGTATCTATTCCATTTTAACCTCAAAAGTTTGAAATTTC
>VDFB02362608.1:0-13961 GCA_007258455.2 Sequoia sempervirens | reverse complement strand
GGTCCCTATTATTGAATCACATATAACTAATCCATCCTACCACCATTCGTCACACATTAACATTGTCTTGGTGATCTTTGAGCATCATTCCAAGGAATTATTTTGATGTAGGAGCCTTTGGGGGTACTAGTAATCTTGCATCAAAAAAATTTATTCAGTTTTGGAGTTAATTAATTTTGATTGATTTTTTAGTGTATTTAGTTGATTTCATTATCCAAAGAAAATTTAGAATTAAATAATTGGACAATTTTGGGCTACAAGTTATATTAGGAAGCATGCCAGAAAATGTATTTTAATTTCTAATTACCAAAAATCAAACTTGGGTCTAGTATTCTTGGAGGTTATGTATTTTTGGATTTTATTTATTTTTCCTTAATGTTCAGGTAGCAATGGGATGTTGATGATGTGATTTCCTGACAATTTTAAATTTGAATTCTAATTTGTGAAATGGGAGATTAATTATGTCGGCTAGTGGAGGCATGCCTTCCTAAAGGTTGTGAAAACATGCATTAGGGAGTCAAAATTCTTAATTTATGAAGATTATTATTTTTTATTTAGGGGCATATGTGCAAGAATTTTCTAGTTGCAAGAGTTACTGGGGAGAGGAAAATTAGTTTAGACTTGGTTGTTTTGATTTTTGGTTTCAAAATTGGGGAGGCAAGAAAATGGGGCATAAACTCTCTTAGGAAGAGGTTTTCAGAACTTGTGGTTGCATGTTGGAGGTGTGAATGGGGAGCAAAGAACTTTGGATGAGGTGTTGTTAAATGCGCTAGTGTTCTAGTAGAAGGTTGTAGGTATGAGAAGAATGAAGTTACAAGAAGAGGAGAGATTGAAGAAGACATACCAGTGGTTATTTTTTCTTTTCTCTTTTAGAATTATAAGTATGATTTAGATTTTTTTCCCATTAGTTCAAAGGGATTTGTGATTATATTTCAGTTTGACTTTGAACCTTTGTTATCTTGGTGATTGTTGAGCAATAGAAATTTGCATACATGTTTCTAATTTTTATTGTTTGTAAATTCAATTTCTTAAACAAATTATTGTGTGTTGGAAGTGTGTGTTTAGAGTTTTAGGATCCCCTTACATCACATTGGCATCATTTTAGTCATTGTATCATGCTCATCATTCAAAGGAATTCATCTTACTTCTTGCAAATTCATATCCAAAATGGGAAGTAATTTTGCACATGTTTTTGGTGCTGTTTCTTACCAAGGGGAGAATTTTTGTTAAGGGATCATGGATCATATTTAGCATCTAGTTTCAAGAATCTAATATCAATACAATCATTGTCTTGAAGGGAGGCTGAATGGTTTCCTTCTGCTATCAGTTTTTAGAGGAAGCATTTCTTCACATGAAGTTCATAACTTCACAATTTATGGGAGGGTCACATGACCTTCTCTCTTTCCTCTCCTATTATGGGAAAAAAATTTGTACTTTGTGATAGAATTAGTCCTTAGGGGGTCACCATGAGTCCTTATATCTTCTTCACTTGAATATTTTATTGTACTTGCTTAATTAGTCTTTTGGAAAGGAGTTTTTATTTCCCACTAGATTTTTATCCTTTACTACACTTTATGAGATATTTGTACATGAGTACCTAACATGGCCTATTATTTGAGACTCATCATTATTTCATACATTAATCTCTAATTTTCACTTAAGGGGGGGTGTTAATATAATTTTAATCATTAGATCCATGACATCACGTTCCTTCCAACATTGTCAAGAATGCTTATTAATGAAAAAATACCTTTCATTTTTTAGTTTATCTAATTTTTATTTTTTGATTTTTATATTTTTTGGGCTTTTGTGCTTATTTTCTAAAAAATTATAAAAAGAAAAACATTTTGTTTAGTAGTGGGCCAAGCTACCCTCTACGCATCTACTCATTTGGGTTGATGCAAATATTGTAGCCGTTTGGCCACCTCTCTTAATGGTGCTACATCTCTAAAAAAATGCCCAAAGGTGTAGTCTCATAAATCCTATGGTCACCAAGTGACCCCTTCAAGACATCTGTTGCAACCTCCTTCCACTTTTTGGACTCTATAAATGTGGCTTACTAGAATCACCAACCTATATCTATTAGATTTAGGTGGCTCCATAAAATGTCACCAACATAATAATGGACCATCACTTTTGTATGGCATCTTCCTCATCCAGACACATGTGAAAATTTTGTAAGAGGTCTAGTAGAATTTAATTTATTTGTGAACTCTCAACAAATTATTTTGTAAATACCATAGAACCTCCTTAGTCCCCTAGAATTGGTCAACCCCTTCTAATATGATAGATTAGTAGGCCGTTTGTTTAAAATTTGTTTGATAATTGACCATTTTGTGATATTAGCATTTTCTACTAATAATGACCACTTGTAGTCTTTGATTTTGTACTACATTTGAATTTGGTATTAAATTATCCATGAATTTGAATGATTCTTTACATTAGGACATTTCTACCATATTTCTAGATCTACCACATTAGGATTAATATCTACTAGAAATATCATCTTTGTTTGTAAAAATCCAGATTGTGGATTCAAATGACATTATTGAGGAAATTATTTTTCTATTTGATGTTAGTTTTGATGAAGTTGCATCACCATTTCCATCTTTGGATATTTCTCTAGGCTCGCCTATATCAAATTCTATCATGAAAAATTGTGTAGACATTCATGAGTTGGCCTATCCAACAAACTTATAATCATTTGTAGAAATACCATATTCTCATTGGTCCACACATCACCATATATTCATGGTCACTATTATTGAATCACATATAACTAATCCATCCTATCACCATTTCTCACAAATTAGCATTGTCTTGGTGATCTTTGAGCATCATTCCAAGGCGTTATTGTGATGTAGGAGCCTTTGGGGGTACTAGTAGTCTTGGATCAAAACTTTTCATTCAATTTTGGAGTGAATTAATTTTGATTAATATTTTAGTGTATTTAGTTGATTTAATTATCCAAAGAAAATTTAGAATTAAATAAATGGACAATTTTAGGCTACAAGTTATGTTAGGAAACATGCCAAAAAATGTATTTTAATTTCTAATTACCAAAAATAAAAATTGGGTCTAGTATTCTTAGAGGTTATATATTTTTGGATTTTATTTATTTTTCCTTAATGTTCAAGTAGGAATGGGATGCTGATGATGTGCTTTCCTAACAATTTTAAATTTGAATTCCAATTTGTGAAATGGGAGATTAATTGTGTCAGCTGGTGGAGGCATGCCTTCCTTAAGGTAGTGAAAACATGCATTGGGGATTCGAAATTCTTAAATTATGAAGATTATTTTTGTTTTTATTTAGGGGTATGGGTGGAAGTATTTTCTAGTTGCAGGAGTTAGTGGGGAGAGGAAAATCATTTTACATATGGTTGTTTTGATATTTGGTTCCAAAATTGGGGAGGTGAGAAAATGGAGCATAGCCTCTCTTAGGAAGAGGTTTTCAGACCTTCTAGTTGCAGGTTGGAGGTGTTAAAGGGGAGCAAAGAACTTTGGATGAGGTGTGGTTCAATGTGCAGTTGGTTTTCTAGTAGAAGGTTGTAGGTATGAGAATAATGAAGTTGCAAGAAGAAGAGGGATTGAAGAAGACATACAAGTGCTTATTTTTTCTACTCTTTTTAGATTTATAAGTATGATTTAGATCTTTTCCCCATTAGTTCAAACGGCTTTGTGATTATATTTCAGTTTGAATTTGAACCTTTGTAATATTGATGATTGTTGAGCAATAGAAATTTGCTTACATGTTGCTATTTTTGGTTGTTTGTAAATTCAATTACTTAAACAAATTATTGTGTGTTGGAAGTGTGTGTTTAGAGTTTTAGGATCCCATTACATCACATTGACAACAATTTAGTCATTTTATCATTCTCATCATTTAAAGGAATTCATCTTACTTCTTGCTCATTCGTATCCAAAATGGGAAGTAATTTTTCACATGTTTGGGAAATAATTTAATGATGTAGATAATTTGACATTAATTTTTTTATGTTTGAGATATAGATTAAAAATATGAATATCTAGAATAAAATACATTTCTATTACTTTGATCATATCTATGTAGATTTATTATTCGATTGCATGTTAGCCATAAATTTTATTTTCGATCAAATGAAAAATGGAAATGATTTTTGTTTGATCATTAATGAAATATTTGATTATGAATTAAATTATGATGTGATTGCGACAAATGGAATAACAACTTTGTGATGATGAGATGGATGAAGAAAATTATTTCCTCCCTCTAAAATGAGGAGGGAGGGTATCATTAGAGAGGGGGATATTGGAAGATCAATTTTTCTTGTAAAAAAAACCATGCCGTGTATTAATAGTTATTTGCAAAGACACAAAGCATAGTAATTAAAAGTTATTAGAATCATGTTCTACTATTACACTAGTGGCATTGGTTGGGCTATGAGTGATGAATAATCACATACCACACAATTTATAAAAATGATAGTATGAAAAATAAAGAGTGAGAAGAAATAGAGATGAACACAATAATATGGAATGTTTAGAACTCACATTTGAAAGGAGGCATGCAAATTGCACAAAAGAAAAAGGCTAAATGTACACCTAAAAGGACTTATATCCAAAAAAGGATTAAACTCTTGAAAAGTAAAAAATTCCTAAAAAGGAAATATCCATGTGCAACAATATGTTATGGAATATTCAAAATTGATAACCCCCTTAAGCATAGCTTAAGTGGGCACAAGGAAACTAGGTCTTGGCAACTAAGCCTAGTGAGATATCCAAGTACAATGAAGTCTCTAATAAAGTGAAGGAAGTGAGAAATATCAATGAAAAACTTCTCCCAAAAGTGAAAATACAAGAAATATACCCTCCATGAGTTGGCCTATCCAACTCACTTATAATAATTTGTAGAAATAACATATTCTCATGAGTCTATATATCACCATACATTCATGGTCCCTATTATTGAATCACATATAACTAATCCATCCTATCACCATTCGTCACACATTAACATTGTCTTGGTGATCTTTGAGCATCATTCCAAGGAATTATTTTGATGTAGGAGCCTTTGGGGGTACTAGTAATCTTGCATCAAAAAAATTTATTCAATTTTGGAGTTAATTAATTTTGATTAATTTTTTAGTGTATTTAGTTGATTTCATTATCCAAAGAAAATTTAGAATTAAATAATTGGACAATTTTGGGCTACAAGTTATATTAGGAAGCATGCCAAAAAATGTATTTTAATTTCTAATTACCAAAAATCAAACTTGGTTCTAGTATTCTTGGAGGTTATGTATTTTTGGATTTTATTTATCTTTCCTTAATGTTCAGGTAGCAATGGGATGTTGATGATGTGATTTCCTGACAATTTTAAATTTGAATTCTAATTTGTGAAATGGGAGATTAATTATGTTGGCTAGTGGAGGCATGCCTTCCTAAAGGTTGTGAAAACACGCATTGGGGAGTCAAAATTCTTAATTTATGAAGATTATTATTTTTTATTTAGGGGCATATGTGCAAGAATTTTCTAGTTGCAAGAGTTACTGGGGAGAGGAAAATCAGTTTAGACTTGGTTGTTTTGATTTTTGGTTTCAAAATTGGGGAGGCAAGAAAATGGGGCATAAACTCTCTTAGGAAGAGGTTTTCAGAACTTGTGGTTGCATGTTGGAGGTGTGAATGGGGAGCAAAGAACTTTGGATGAGGTGTTGTTCAATGTGCAGTTAGTGTTCTAGTAGAAGGTTGTAGGTATGAGAAGAATGAAGTTACAAGAAGAGGAGAGATTGAAGAAGACATACCAGTGGTTATTTTTTCTTTTCTCTTTTAGAATTATAAGTATGATTTAGAGTTTTTTCCCATTAGTTCAAAGGGATTTGTGATTATATTTCAGTTTGACTTTGAACCTTTGTTATCTTGATGATTGTTGAGCAATAGAAATTTGTATACATGTTTCCAATTTTTATTGTTTGTAAATTCAATTTCTTAAACAAATTATTGTGTGTTGGAAGTGTGTGTTTAGAGTTTTAGGATCCCCTTACATCACATTGGCATCATTTTAGTCACTGTATCATGCTCATCATTCAAAGGAATTCATCTTACTTCTTGCAAATTCATATCCAAAATGGGAAGTAATTTTGCACATGTTTTTGGTGTTGTTTCTTACCAAGGGGAGAATTTTTGTTAAGGGATCATGGATCATATTTAGCATCTAGTTTCAAGTATCTAATATCAATACAAGTATTGTCTTGAAGGGAGGCTGAATTGATTCCTTCTACCAGTTTTTGAAGGAAGAATTTCTTCACATGAAGTTCAAAACTTCACAATTTATGGGAGGGTCACATGACCTTCTCTCTTTCCTCTCCTATTATGGTAAAATTTGTTGTACTTTGTGATAGAAGTAGTTCTTAGGGGGTCACCATGAGTCCTTATATTTTCTTCACTTGAATATTTTATTGTACTTGCTTAATTCATCTTTTGGAGAGGAGTTTTTATTTCCCACTAGATTTTTCTCCATTTTTACACTTTATGAGATATTTGTATATGAGTACCTAACATGGCCTATTATTTGAGACTCATAATTAGTTGATACATTAATTTCTAATTTTAACTTAAGGGGGGGTGTTAGCATAAATGGAGTCATGATTACCTAGTTAACTAATCACATTTCTAGGATTGACCTATCCACACCTAGCTTTAGTTTCCTTAGGTTTCTTTAAGTTTGATTAAGTTGAACTAGGAAAGCATGCAAATATCCTTTAACTTCCACTCTCCACTTAATTCTATAACATCTAGATAGGTACTAGATGATAATAACATTAATTTATGATAATTAAATTATACATAATCTACATTGCTAATAAATCCATGTCTAGCACATAGTTATATTGCTAGTAGTAAACTTATGATAATTCTCACTTTCACTAATCTATTTCCTAATTTAATGCATAGTTAAATGTCTAAATTATTATTTTTTAAATAATGAGAAGCTCCCCACCAAAGAAACATATTATTTCTTTCATCACACATTGGTGTCAAAAGTTGAGCACCAAGTAAAATTCATTTAATTTGTGTAATTTTATTTGAAACTCATACATATCTAATCAACAATGTTGCACATGTTCACATAGTTTTTTATAGGATAAAATTGTTGCAAGGTTGTTGTAGGTAAAAATAATTCAAGATTGATTTAATGTAAGTCAATCCAAGTAAAAATGTCACTTTCAAAATTTTGAAAATGAATCTCCATCTTGAAAATCTTATGACATTGTCATTTAAACATAACTCCATTGAAAAATATTATAATAAATATTAATAATATAATTAGTATAAATTAATATTAATATCTATATTAAATTACTATATATATATATATATTATAATTAATTTGATAATATCATATGAATATAATTTAATTAATATAATAATTAAAATGATATATTATATCAAAAAATTGACATTATAACACTTCTCATTTTAAAAATACTAGCGCTTGCACCTTAACGCAGTGCAATGGTTACGCAGATAGAAGGATATAGTTTGGCAATATATTGAAGGGAAGGGGTAAAAATTGAAAGAAATTGTAAATTTGAATCTACAAAATGTATACATTTGAACCAAATATTCCCTACAACTATAATGCATGCATTTAATTTTTAATTAACTATAATATGTGTGTAGCTTTATGCATCACTATATACTAAAGTAAAAAGTTGTAAGCATGTCCAATCACCTTATCTAAAGACCACAATCAAATAGATAGTTAGTAAAGCAACATGAACACTAAAATGATTTAAATTGTTTTGCATTTCTTCTAGAGCCATCAAACAAGTAATATTATTTAAATCGTTTTGCATCTCTTCTAGAACCATCGAACACGTAAGATGATTTAAATCCTTTTGCATCTTTTTTAGAACAAATGGAATTGATCTATAAATCAGTTTGAATCACTTAAAAAAGGGGACACCTTCCACGTAATAATTAAAGAACCCTTGCAAGTGCTAAAAGTGAATTTTGATAGGAATTTGCGAGGACAAAGACAAATATAGAGATTATATGTAGATATAAGTAGGTGGATCTTGTTGTAAAAGTCATAAATAAACTATAAATTTGATTCTCTTTTACTATAATATAAGGATAATTTCAAAGAAACATGCTTGTGGCGAGTTCTATGAAAACATTCCAACTTATTGTGTGATGTTGCCAACTTTATGGGGAGGTCAATAAGAATATGCACACCATCAATGGTGAGAACTCAATCCATTGATGTGGAAATGAACAATCACTGTAGATGTGACAGCTCAACCCTCAATAATGCATCGGTAAGCCAACAAACTTTTAATTGTAAGAAACATGATAACGAAGGCAACCATTTGTCAAGAGAGAAGAAACCAAATACTAAGGATGTTAAATACCTAGAACTTATTGTGAATGTGCATATAATGTGTTGGTTTATTCCAAGATTATTTAGGGCCAAGATGTGTGAAATGTTCATTTCCCTTCTTAGAATCCTGTACTTTACTCCTTCCTCTTTCTCCTTCCCTCCCCCTCTCCTTCATCTCTATCTCTTTATCTCTTTCATCCTATATATATCTCCCTATCTCTTTATCCTCTTTCCCTCTATTTATATCTCTCCATCTCCCTCTCCCCCCTCTTCTTCTCTCTCCCTCTCTACATATATCTTCCTCTTTCCCATCTTCTATCTCTCCCCATATCTCCCTCTCTTTCTCCCTCTTTATTCCCTTTCTCTCCTTATATTGTTAACCAAAAATTAAAAATAACATCTATGTAGATGCCTCACTTTCCACTTAAAGTGATCAATGGCAGATTTTCAAAAATATGCAATAGGAGATCAGCAACAACTAAACAACTTTGCATCTTCAAAATTTTGTAACAGTTGTCTATAAAACACATGCAAGTATATGAACTTACCAAGAAGACATACAAGGATTGAAAAACCACAAAAATCACCTCAATTGAATAGCTATAATATTATTTAAATTATGGACTTCTAAGAAAAAAACATACAAGGATTGCTTACTTAATTCTGCTGTGAAATTTCATTGAAGACATGACATGACTGGAGAAAATTTGAGTAGAGTGAAAAAAGAGTGTACGTAAACACAATTACCTGTTGTTTTGTTTAATTTTTGGAGCAAGCATTAAATTTAATATATATTGTGATTTGACAATATTGTTTACTATGATTTACTCTGCAACTTAAGGGATTCATTTCAATGTCCATGTAGTGGTTGGAGAAAAATGAGCAGCAGCCAAATTGCAATAAGAATAGACCCAATAAAAGTACGAATTTATTAGAGAAAATGAGCAACAGGTGAATTGTAATGAAAATTGCATGAGAAATAAACTTGTAAGATGGCCAATAGGTCAATGGTGGAGCAACCAAGGTTTGAGTCTTAACTAACCTATCTTTCAGTTCTGTCTACTACCTTCCAATCAAATACCCATGTTTCTAAACAAAGTATAAATGTAGCCCAAAACAGTTATGTAACCGTAAACAAAGTATAAATGCAGTCAAGAATAGTTATCGTCATTTGAATTAATTGTTGTCATTATTTATATGAATTTTGTAAGTAAATTGAATTACTGTTAGTTTGCTAGTATTTAATTGGGCTAAGTATTCTATATTACTAGACAAAATAATGCTCTGGTGTAGGGACAAACTCTAGAATCTTTGGTTGGATTCTTCCAGCCTCTAGAGGAAATTTTGTTAGGGGTTGTAGTTCACATAATTTTGATATATGATCATATTGAAGTAATGCTAATATTTTTTTTCAAGGTTTGTTCAAGATTTCTTAAAATTCCTTTATCAGATGAATCTATGCAAGACAAAAAGAAAAATCATGTTGACCAATGCTTTCTTTGCAGGTCAGTGTGTCGGGTGACTCGTGAACTTTCAGAAATGAAAATCCAAGAAGGAAACAAGCTTCCTTTTTCCTCATAACTAGGTTAATTTACATAAACAACTCACATAGTAGAGTATAGAAAGATTCCATTAGCCCACATCAACCTTATTCCTCCTCCAACAGTGCACAGAAGGTCATTAATATAGAGAATTTTCATTTCATAACATAAATGGAATGGTATATACAACTGGATACAACAAATGTTCTGGACAGGGTAGTAGATGTCTTAAAAGAAAGAAATAGGGGAGGGGGTACAAAACAATAATTTCATAACCCTAGCCTAATAGGTATGTGCACTTCCCAATATGATAAAAATACTCTAATTTGGGAGACAATAATAAAATCTTTGTTTCATAGAGTGTCATCAATGATATAGAATGCCCATGGAACTCTTTGACCATTCTCAAAATTGTACTTAATCCACATATATACACAGTGAAAAATCTCATTCTCAGAATCGCTTTGTATAGATTACAAGTCAGTTGCTTCATTTGGGTGAAACTCAATATGAATACATACCTATTATAGAGGAAAACAAAGTTCAACTTTTTATTCATCAGAGGCTCGTCTCTTCCAATATTTCTCAATCTCTTCAGTGGTTCGACCAGGAAGCCTTCCAGAAATTGGAGCCCATCTGTAGAACATTTTAAATTATCATTAAAACAAGGAAATTAATTAGTATTAGCATGTCTTAATAAAAAACTGGCCAAGTTTTCAAATCCATTTCAAATTTTAGAAAAACAGAGAAAATACAATACCTATCCCCAAGCAGATTATATAGCCTTTTTATCAGGTCTTTTTCATCTCCTGAGAAATAGTCATCAGATTCACCATTCTTAACATCACTTGCACTTTTCATCGCATAATCAGTCCTCCTGATTGAGTTTCTGAGAAATTTGTTAGCATAACTACAAGCACTAGCTACATTAATGTTTCTATTTATAACTAAATCTGATAGCAAGAAAAGTGGTCTTTTCATGGGCCACAGTAGCTAAGTGGGCTTGACCACGGGCAAACACAGTGAGCTAATTGCACTTTATGGAAAATTCTTTGAGTTGAGTGACAAGCTAAGTGACATGCCACATATGATGGTCTATTAGAGACACCGAACTTCTCACACTTTTTTTTCCATGTAGAGTATTATGTAACATATGTATTAGGTTGAGGTTCTGTTTTTGGTCTTTCTACAAGTCTCTAGTTTTTATCATTTCTAATGAGAGCAATCTGCGAGGTAACTTGTCAATTCACCAGCCCATTTTGATTTTTTTGATTTCTCAAGTTGCTGATAATCGAATGTATTTTCCCTAACTTTTTTTAAAAATCTGGCATTTTATCTATGTATGTAGGAATGTGTTAGGCATTGAACTTTGAAGGATGGATCATACATTTGTTTGCTAAATTGAATTATTGTGTTCAAGACATCAGAACAATTGATTTTCCTAGTGTTGAGTGGAATGAATATAATTCAAATTCCACTACTTATTTTCTAAATCAAAGATCGTGAACACTAATAAGACACTTGAAAAGCTGAAAATATCTACTTAAATATTATCCATGGTGATCTGGCTAGAGGCCATAGAACACTTGAGGGACACAAACATATGCACCTTTACAGGTAAAATTGTACATCCAGTCAAAAGGGAAGTGTTGGGGCTAGCCATTTTTTCCAAGTAGAACCATAATAGTAAGAAATTGAAGGTGTAACTCATCATTGATGTTTAGAGCTGAGTGGCTAGGTAAAAGTTTAATATTGGATATTTTGTAGTCTATTTTTTCAAGAAATGAGATTGCTCTATAATCAGCTATTGTAATTCTTTGCCTCCATACCAATGCATTCTGATGCAAATCTAATGTTTGAGACAATGAACATAAAAAACCTCATCCTACTTACACTCTCCACTTTTCAATGCTTAACAGAAGATACAACAACTCAAAGTTCTCCATCTAGAACTAAAAATAAAGGGAAATAGAAAGAAACATAAATTTTTTTATAAGAGATGGGGAAAAGAAAATACTCCTGTTGAATGATCTGATCCTTGTTGGCAGTGCTCCTCCTACAGTGCCATTGTTAAAAGGTCGAACTGGTTGCCTCTATCTCATCTAGTAATTTTCAACAGCGCTTCTTTCACTAGCCTCTGCCCCTCTTTCAATGGAAAATGTGGCATTGAAATGCTTAATGAGACCCAAGTTTTGAAAATCTCGTTGGGCTTGTCAGAGTCGCCTGTTGATGAAGAGACGAGAAATGAAACAACCGAATCTAGCCACTACAGAAAAGCTCCTTCATTGTCCAAAAAACTTCCTCTGAATTCCTCCTCTCATCCTACGCCATAAACCCTTCACATATACCATGACCCTTGAATGTGGACTATTGGATTTGACTATTGGCGTATAAATGAAGCATGTCACCTACAATGCTTGCCTCCCCACTTTCACGTGAAGAGACACGTAGGTTACTGTGCACAGTACAGGGAGCCTCTTGAGGAAAGCCAAGGGTCAAGTGATGCACATAAATATTGTCCATGCAATCCCATCATCGAAGGTCCATATTTACTGGCAATCCCATCGGAATAGTCTTTCTCAGCATTAGACAGTAGACTTTTCCGGTGGGAATTCCCACCTATAATAGCCTATTAGCTAAAAATATTAAAAGGTAAATGTTAATCTAAGATGTGTAATTGTCTTAGTATTATTGATAAACACTATAGTTCTATTATAGATTTACAGATGAATTTTGGTATCACATTTTACTGATGGAACATAAATATTGTAGTGGCTATCATAATACCCACCAATACAAATAAGTCAGTAGACAGATAAACATCTTGTTAAGGAGGCTGCTTCTTGGAGACAGTGAAGTATTTGTATTTTAGATGTTTAAGTTTTTGTTATTAGTGTTGTTCAATATCCTCTTCTAAAAGATATCCTTATTTTATTTGTTGTAATTATTATTTCTGCTATAGCAGCATGTCTTGTTACTTTTGTACATTCTAATGATGATTTGTTTGACACCAATATCTTGCATTTCTATTTTCTCAGTGATATAATTTAATTTATTCTTCTTTATCTATATATATATATATATATATTTAAAATAATAATTCAAATCAAAATCATAAATTATTACCCACTAAAAATTCTTACATGAACCAAACATATTTCAACTCCAAAACCCTAAACCCAGGCTACTTGATAGGGACAGGGTTGGATTGAGTCAATCACTCGCTCAATGCTCTGGGTGCTCAAAAGATAACCCTTGGTGTTTCTCTCTACCAATCAACCTATAGGTCCTAAAGGTTATTAGGAACCCCTGGTCACATGCCAACCCCACTATCAATTTAAGTTTACTGCTACCAAGCAGTTCTTGGTGCTTTTCCACACATTCTCCATCTAACCCTTAAGCCTTTTAAAGATTAGACAACCTCTAAATCCTCCTAACTTGCTTGCAGGGGTGTGCGTAGGCTTCCTTGACTTCAAAATGATCTAGGAAAATTTCTTGTCCAAGTATCAATCTCCTTTCTTCTATTGTTGCCACCATACCCTTGGTTAGGGTTTTAGGAGGGCTAGTAGCCCATGAGCCCTATTAGGTCTCTTAGCCGGGGTTTTAGTTTAGTACTCCTCCCTACTTAGTGAACAACATAACTTCAAAGAAAGAACCCTAGCTAAAATTTGGAGCAGTTCAAGATTCTTTTGGTTTCAGACCTTCTCAGGCCGTACGCAGGGCTATCACTGTTTTTGAGAAATTTAGGGCCTTTTAAGCCTTTTCTTGGACACACAAAGGACTATCTTCTTTCTTTAGCCACCAAATGATTTGGTGATGAATCCTGCCTCTTGTCAGAGCTTTGTAAGGTCCCCTATAGTCTTTATACACCTTGCATTGAATGGAAATTCATCACCCCTGTGTTAGGACTATGCAACACTGTCTTTCCCAAAGCAGGTATAAAACAACTTGCCTAGGGAAAGATCCTTAGCATACTTTTTAAACTTTTTCTGACTCCTATATTTACACTATGTACAAGGAGGGAGTCTATCCTTGTTTCCAAAAAACCCATACTTCTT